>DWQK01002985.1:0-12212 GCA_018231225.1 Noctuana stator | reverse complement strand
CCCGCCCCCCTCGGACACCTCCCCCTGCCCGCCAAGGACTCCTACACACTCACTGCTCACCAGGTGACCTTTTGTGTGTTTAGCTGCTTAAACAATTTATTGGTAGGTGGGCTTACAGAGTTCGCCCGAGGAGGTAAAAGCCCTCATAATTCATCGTGAAGCAAGTCTTGTAGCAAGTACTTGTGTTTCAGTTGGGGAGGGTTACTGCCGGACACACTATATTTGAGGCAACTATCTTGTCTTCATGAGTAGCAAAGCCTCCACGTATGAATTCAGATATGATTTCTGTCTTATTTAAGGTTACCCGTGGATGTCCATGGGTTGCAGTTTGCATGCTTGTTTGCTACTTATAAACGATAAAATATCTTCTCCATGACCGAGGGCTACAGTGACCACTTGACATCAGGAGGCATGCTTCGTTTGCAGCTCATTTAAAAATAACTAGAAAATAATTGTAATAATTGGTTCGAAAGGGGGACGACAGACAAATGTCTCGGCCGGTGATGCAAGCGCCTCCAGCGCTCGTGCGGCAAGGAACGGAAACTCTACGACGGGAACGACCGCAGAGTCAGTTAGTGGCGCCCAAAGATGTGAGTATTTATCCAGAATTTTTAATGAACTTTAAAAGTTTTATTTGAATTTAGATCAGAATAAATTATTTATTTATAAGAATATACTGCGATTAAAAAAAAAATATTTTTTTTTAAATTATATTTAGTTTTATTTTGATCTGATAAATATTATAATGTTCTGTACCTTTTAAGGTTTGTTAAACGTTAAACTATTAAGCATTTTTCATTTAATTTTCATTATTTGTCTGAACAGGTGAAGGGCTTTTTGTGTGACTAATTTATTCACTATCGCAACTCAAAAGAAACATCCTTACTAGCAGACATATAGATCTAACGTTCATACATGTTGTTCTAAAATTTGTTACATATAATTATTGTAAACTTTGTCGTAACATAAAGTTTTCAAAGTTCTTATTCTAGGATGCTCATTGAAATAAATAAATATTGCCAGGTTTTGGTCAATATCATGTTCTGAATGGTGTTGCTTGGAACACAGTTTCGGCTAAACCAAGGACCAGAGCCTTTCAATGACTTGCAAATGTGTACATAATGAGCCCATAAAGATTAATGGCATCTTACAACAGAATCCTTTTAATATTTTGCTACAAATTTAATGAGAATAATGAGTCAAGATGTGATTAGTCTGTAACTAACTTTCATTTAGAGACGTAACAAAAAAGTGTGTGTCCGCACACATTGTCTTATGTATAAAGCGAGCTTTTTGACAGATGTAAATATCAGATGTTTAAATCATGATAATTATACAGATAATTTTATTAGATAGTTCACTATATAAAACAGGTACGATGAATTCAATTGATGTTTTGGTCAATAACAATATTGAATGTGCTACTTAGAACTGACCAACGACGCTTCGGCTTGCTGCTTTTCTTCTGCCTCCAGTTTTCGTGACACAGGGCACCTAGACTGTGGAGCTATGAGTGATCCGTTATTTTCTGAACCTTAGTTTACACCTGAGAACAATTTTCGCATCGTAGACTTTATCTCATACTAACTTGTTCTCGGGATATCAGTTGCCAACACACCCTCCAAGTTTCATTAGCCGTATCATGTATATATTACAAATCCGTCATCGAGTAGTAACAGTTAAATTTTGTATAGGATTTTGAACAGCGCCCCGTATCGGGCGTATCGGGAACTAAAAATCGTATGGATAAAGTTACATTAGGTACGTAACTCGATTACTTAACGCAGTTCTTTAAAATAGTTTTAATATAAAAACTGTCTTGATAATCGTTTTAAATTAGTATTAATACATGGTTTATTTGAATGCGATATTAACTTTACGATGCGAGAATTGTACTTCAGCGCCTCTAGCGTCGAATTCGAGTGGGATTAGGTTATAACCCTCATTGCTTACGTGTGTTGTATGTATCGTGTGTAACGTGTGTTAACATGGGGGCGTGTGCGGTTAGGTGCGGGCGAGTACGGTCGGCAGCGGCGTGCCCGTGTCCATGCGAAACCATCAAATGCCAGTGAGTTTTGTTGCTAACCCTCCTATTCTTGTATGCTGACTGAAAGAAAGCCTCTCGTATATTCTCATGTCTCTCTCATATATATTCTACCAGTTATTGATGAGTCAAAATTTTATTTAGTGTAACGCCAAACGAACGTAATCGTCGAAAATTAGTCGTTTTCATTTATAATTGGGTCGTCACCCTTATAGTTTATCTGTAAGTTTAAAAAATAGAAGATAAAAAAAACATAGTGTGCTTTTTCAGGCACTACCTGCGTAGTGTAATATTAATATTTTTATCATCGATATTTTAACTCATTTAATGTGTTCGTGTCATTTCATATTATCATCTATAATGTTATTTGTTAATGAGTAATCAATATAATTAATATTATTTTTAAAATTAAATAAGTAATATGCTTTTAAAAATTTGGTTACAGTAAATGCTATTTTTAAATTTACATGAATGTTTTTATTTATAATAAATATATTCTATGTAATATATTATAATACTGAAATAGCTTTTAGTAAAGGGGTTTGAACTTAAAACAAAAAAATGTTTGACTGCAAATAGAAATATAGCTATGGGCCTTATACATTTAAAAGTATGTAGCCTGCAGCTCTGTTTGCTTAGTTTTTTCATAGGTATAAAAGATTTTGTGTTAATTTAATATATAAACAATAACCAAATAGGAAGAACAGTAATTGAGGCTTCAATAATCTTTTCTTGAATATTATTTAATATTAAATTGATAATTCATTTTCTTCAGCCACCGACAACACGACCGTACTCTATAGCAGGTGCTACCCAGTTACGGGTGTCCAGGCCTACTTCGGTGCCCATTCAGAGACCACCGCCAGGTAACTAAAAAAGAAACACTTACTGTCTGTTCCTATATCCTTATTTGTCCATTATCTCTTCTAAGTAGCACACTATATACATAATAATTGCTGGTTATGTATCTAATTAAGGTTTTAATAGTTGCTAGGCAACTGAGATTTATTGACAGATAGTAGATTGGGACCACCGGCTATTAATTATAATTATAATAATAGTAAAAAGTTTTTATGTGTGTACATTTTACAATGTCTCTTTCTCCTTCCGAGGAAGGAAACATAGGAATACGTAAGTGGGCCTTTAAAGATTTCCAAAGATATTAAAATTTTTTCAATGTCAGTTTTTCGACGCATATAACGTAGCTTAATTTTTTATTTCATATTTTTTGTACACATTAAAAAAAACATAAACAATTGATACCAAGGAATTTTTTTGAGTATTTAACAAATGCAATATAAATTAATGGGGTTTATGCGAATACTATATACTTCAATGAGGTTTTGACGAATGCTATATAATTAAATTGCTTCTTCAGTGGTGGCAACACCAACAGAACAACCGCGGCCGGCGTCCAACACCGAGTCGCGAGTGTCGGCGCTGCCGCGGCCCTCGCGGCTGCCCGCACCCCGACGCGCCCTAAGGTGACAACTTGACAGCAATATGAGTGAATGAATGACGGGATTAATCTTTTAGTCGTTAAAAACACTGTTCAGTTGACGATTTTGCCGTATAAAGTCCGTATCCTCGCGGTTAATCACGGTTATAGTCGATAAATAAATTAATTGTACTACTTTTGGTCTATTCTGTTGTATTTTACTTTCTTACAATACTTTTCTCAGATATGCAGGTCAAGTTCACAGATTGTGGGATACTGAGTAATTCAAAATAAATATTTAATTTCTTTTTTCTAGAAGACAGTAATTGATTCAATGAGACATAACAGAATTATCTGAACTTGCATTTGATAGCGTGATTCTTATATCTATTATGTCATATTATGCTTATCTTTTGCCAATCTTTCTCTGACTAGTTCAATCCAACCTTCGATGCTTCAAGAGACTTTTAATATTATACTCAAGTAATGCCATAATGAAAATACTCCTTTTCGATGATTTCCAGACCACCTTCAGTATACTCAGTGGCGCCAACTGCAGATATGGACCACTACTGACTACATTGTGCCAACTAACCGGGGATCACCCCAATTATTTGTATTATTAAATTAAATAAATAAATAAATAAAACAACTAAATCTAGTGTAATCAACACGACTGATGAACGAAACTCGGTGTCTTTTACAAGTTTTTTACTGCTTTTCTTCATTTTTTTTTTAATTTTGTAAATGATAATCGCGGAACAGTGTTGCCCTATACAAAAGTTTTGAGATTAAACAAAATGTACCAGTTAATTTTTGTAGCGGCAACATTGTCGATTCATTTTGAAAATGACTAATTTGTATTGGTAGGTATATTACTTCTTGTAGTGACAATAAATTTTAATGTTTCCAGAATTTTCCTTTCATAAAAGTTTTTTTAGAATCTGCTATATTTCTTAAATTTTACTTTCTTATTCTCTTATCTTTATGATGTTGACATTTGGAAAAAGTTTTTAAAATCACAATATAAGTATTTTATACAATGTACAATGTTGACATTCAAAGTTTTTCTTGTTAAAAATTTTGTTAGTGTCCTGTATTTATGAAAACGGGGTAAGAAATTTTCTTTTCAACGTGTGAAAAGCTATAAAATTTCATCTTCGTTATAAATATTTTCTGTTTTATAATGCTCTCTCTTTCTATTAAAAAAAATCTAGTGAAATTTTTCAAAATTCAAAATTACAATTTGGTACAAAGACATACAAATTAAGATATTATTATTCCTATATTATTTACTAATTTAGTGCATAGTTTTACGATACGATAACTTGTGGTTAGCTATTTATTTCAGGTTTAAGGCATGCATTTTGTTGAAAAATGTATAAAACAATTTAAATATAAGGTGTAAAGGTTATATTTAAATTTGAATAAATAAAACATATTAAAATAACCAAGTCGAGGCGAAAATGTACGCACAATAATATGTTAAAAGATGTAAAAAAAATATACCTAAAAGTTTTAGGGATTAATTCTCTATTACTTGGCGCTTTGTTGATACTACACGACTGTCTATATGTATACATTAAATTGTTGTTGTATATTATGTATAGTTCGATGTTGCTATAAATTTCTCTACGTATATCGCTAATCTTAATTCTATGTCACATATCGACAAAACACAGCTTTACTATTCATAACTAAAAAAAGTTCAGCCATTATATAATAATCTTATCCGCCTCTGTATCTTATCACATGCACTTTCTAAGTATTTGTAATAAATTAATGTTGATATTTTGTAATCTGAGCTGGTTCTCTACACGGCCTTGAATTTTATTTAAAAAAAAAATTGACACATGAAAATGTTGCCAGATTTTAATTGTTTACATTTGTTCTTTAAATAAAAATTCAAGGACGATGGCAAATTTGTTTCATACTTAGCTCTTGCATTGTAATTATGTAAACAAATATATACAGGGAGAAATTACAATCAGGTTACTGTGCAAAATGTATGGGTTCCACTGCATCGTCATCGTTGCTTTTTGACATTCATATCTGTTGTCGTGCTATGTGGTTTGTTTGGACACGTCGTGCCTTATTTAGGTAGTATAAGAAATTTTGTTTTCATTTTCTAATAAATCTATGTATTTACATCCTTGTGTTTTATTTATGTAATGTAATTATTTCTGAGTATGACTTTTTAAATTTTGTAGGTCGTTTATATGATGTTAACTTATTTCGTAATTAAATTAATATAATGTCATCTTGGAATGTGATGTGAGTGTGAAATTGAGGACGCAGACAGTAGACAATAATTCTTAACACTCACAGACCCACAGATTAACAAAAATTCTCAATTGCCTTGTGAGTCGCATAAACTTTTAAAAGCTAAAAATATTGAAGGACGTAATTTAGACGAAAATCCGTCATCGTAAAATTAAAAGAATGGCGAGAGAGGGTAGCAGACGGGCGCAAGGATGGTACTAGCCTAATATGACACCTATGTGCGTAATATTGCAATCTGTGTATTAAATATAAATCCGTGTAACCGTTTTCTATAGTATATACAACCATGGAATATGCTAGTATAAAAATCTCAGCGCAACAGGTCTAGGTTTAACTTTTAACAAAGTCGGTAATAATCCACAAAGACCTTCCTAAATAAGCAGCTGTAGGTAAAATATTTGTTTACTTAAAAACTTGCAGAGATAAACTTGGTTTACCGACCTTTGAATTTACTACTACTACTATACTAATGATAAAAATAAATAATTAGTACCTAGTACGCAAAACGCATATTTACATACTACGAACTTATATACGAATACCTTCATTCAATACAACCCAACAGTATTGCGACATACTTAGGTTGTAATAAAACATCCGTAAACTTAAGTATACCAATACCTTTTGTAATTTCTAAGGGTTGTAAATTGACCTGACAAACTAAAATAAATCAAACCTAGTATTACCTATTAATTACATGTAAATTCAGACTAATATAATACTAATATTCATTACATTCAAAAATTTATAACACTTATTTAATAAGAAGTAAAAAATTAAAGAAGGCAACTAAATAAAAATCGAGAACTTAGATCGAGAATCATTATAGGTACGTTACGTCTACGACTCTACGTGTATGTTTGTTTAATCAATATAACTATAAAAAATATCCATTTCTAATATCAGTAGCATAAAGTTAGTGATTAATATCAATCAAACTGTTATTCAGATCAGATTATTACAAAAATCAATTTAAGGAAGTGAATTTCAAAATGAGTAGTCGGTGTTGCCATTGTAATAATTACCTATCCAAAGTAGGCCATTGTTATCTGTTACCTTCGATTGCATGTGTGTGTGTATGAAACGAAATCGCACGTTCTAAGCGAGTGTGCAACGTCGCGAGTACTGTCTACGAATAATTTTTGCTTTGTACGTTTTTATTTTTATAAATAACCGATTTAGACGCAGTGATTATTAATGTAACAACGTTAAGTGATAAGAATTGTGATATATCGATGGAATGTTTAGAAAAATATACCGTGTTTTTCATCTACTATGTGATCCCGTGTAATAGCTCGGTTGTTTGTCAATGACGTCTGCGTTAAGCGCAGCGAAAAGTGGAATTATAGTTTGATTGTGACAAGTAGTGCAAACATAAGTAGTATATGTTGTGATAACCGATGCGTGTATGTAAAATGGATGTGTGTTTTCTTCATTGGAACATTCCTAAAGCAACTGGGGCTGTTAGAGGTGGCTCATGAAGAAAGGGTTAGTTTACCAGTTTTTGTTTACTTTTAACTCCGTGAACAAGTCAGCTTGTAAACTGATTGTTGTACCTACTTCACAAGTTTCGTACATGTTATTTACTAAATTTCTACTACGGTTGACAAGGTACAACATTGTAGGTTATAATTTCATATTATTGTTTATCATGTCAATAGGCGCGATAAGATACTTGTAAAGTTTTTAGACACTTATAGTAATAGTCAAAGCGGATACCTAAGTTGCAGTTGATCTAAGCTGGGATGAATTAATCCTCTTTTGTTACTTTCTCTTGCTGGTAAAGTGAAGGGAGCGAAAGTGATAGATATTTGCGATCCGCCACGGGTGGGAGCGAGACGGCGCCTTACTTTGCCAGATTACGGCTGATTTCGGTGACTACATATTTATATGAGTGCTAGTTGACATCAACATTCCTAAACTTACCCAGTGGCTTGGGGCTGTTTTCATACCACCAAATTTATACAAAAAAAAATTACAAGAATTAAAAAGGTATAAAATGTTGTCTTGTAAAAATCATTCATCAAATTCCTTCAGAACTATCTAAAAATTAACTCTACGTTAAATTTACTAGGCACCATAACACTAATAACTATTTATGTTCGTTAGTAGTAAACAAAATTACACAGCTCAGTTATTAATATTACACTGCAAATGGCAAAGTTGACAATATAAACTTCATTACCGTCATTGTAAACCCACTGCTAATCTCAGGTCAATTAAAAATTATTAGGATAGGTCATGCCCTATGATCAATCAAGCTCTTTCAATCAAGGCCGATAGGATTCACATTCCTTTCGAAAAATGTTAGGAAACTCCAGTGGATTTTGTCATTCATGTAATCGATGTATATAACCTATATTATATTTACACCATTAATTTAACAATATGGTGTATTTATAAATTAACTATCCTCGTAGAATTCATAATTAATTAGACAGAGGAGAGAGGAGTCATGTTGTCACATACAAACTTTGCCCTGGATTTTCAACCCTTTAGGGGTAGAAAATCTTAAAATCCTTACATATCGGATGCATACATCATACAAAGAACACGCCCTCAAAGTTTCAGGTCTCTATGATCAGAGGTTTAGGCTGTGCGTTGATACATCAGTCATTTAGGAAAAAGTAATTTTTTATATAGATTAGTTATTATTAGCGACAGAGAAGAATGTGAGGAAAATTGTGGGCATTACGGCAGTTAAGTATGTCAAAGATATGGTAGAACAAATTTTAAATTAAATATATTGAATTTATCAATAACTAGTGACCTAAGTAATAGCCTGCATTTATAAAGTTCTAGTATACCGTAATATTTTTATTTATTTAATTTAATAATTTATGTACACAGAGCCCTTAAATATAAATTCATAGAGAAGAAAGATAAAATTTTGATGCGCTGGTTTACAATAAACTCGCAATTTTATTATATTTTAAATTAAATTTCCCATAAGTAGTAAGAATCCAGTATCCACATATGAATTAAGGGGTTTTGGTTAAAGTTTTTATAGATCTAAATTCTAGGAATTTAAATATGATAATAATACATTCCTAAAACTTTATTAAAGTATGTAAAGATTACAAAATAAAAATATTATTATTGTGGAAAATCTGACCTCTTTTTTAGTTTTGTTTTTATATTTCCTAGTGTAATTTTTTTATTTAAAATAACGTCATAATGATTTCGAACATATAATTTGTTTTTGACACAGATTGTCACACGACACAGAGAGAATCGCATTAAAGTTGATAATTTACCTAAAGACCTGGTCTCATTCTGATCACCTCTCCTGGGATCCCTCACTGTCGTCATCAATTATATTTTTCAATACTGTATTCTGTGACATAGTACTTAGAACACTGGCAGTTAGAAGGTTGCTGCTGCGTTTATGGGAGATTCCAAAAGTCTATGGAATAGACAAGGCTGTAAGGCATTATATATCTATAGTGGTCTACGACAAGGAGTTCTGGCACATAGATGTTAAAAGAGTTCTTTAAGACTGGCAACACAGGCAAGTCTTCTGTTGTTGCAAAATGACTTCTTATCAATAAGTGGCCTGTTTGTTTTTTTATTTTACTATTTATTGTTAATCTATTACGATAGGAATAACAAAGAATCTAATGCCTAGTGGCAATCTCTACCAAGCAACCCTTGGTGAAGCTAAAAGGGATAGTTTACAAATAAAAAAATATAAAGTATAGTTCAGGACAGACGAAAAAAAAAACCGAGGACCTAAGATAAAATAAAAAATGACATGAAAATGTGTATTTGTACTGTTTATTGTCCGGACTTATTCATGAATAAGAGTAAGTGCACATTACACTGGTATCCCTCCCACAGATCACAACTGAAAGTGCCTATATGTATTCAGTGAAGGAGATTTATGACGCCGCATTAGTTTCCGTGCAGAAGCTCACGCTTGGACAGTTCTGTGGTTTCGCTCGACTTATAACTAGCCATAATTCTCACTGGGTTACGTTTCGAAATAATTCGCCTTGACCTTCTGTGACACCGCATTTTTTAACATACAAATGTACTCAAAGCTGTTATTAATTGTCATTGCTTCGAATGGTCTTTGGATTCTTTTTGAATATATTCTGTTTATCTATATATTAATATTATAAAGAGGAAAGATTTAATTAATTGTTCGTTTGTTTGTATTGAATCTATAGGCTAACCTACGGACCGATTTTAAGAAATCTTTTTGTATATGATAGCTACATTCATGAGGAAGGGCTTTAGCATTACGTTACTATTTCTAACGCGGGTGATGCCGCGGGGCGCAGCTAGTTTTAATATAATTTTGTCGATAGATAGCTCATGCATGCATGCCGAATTTTACTTACATCAGAATGATGGTATTAGTTACAAAAATGACGACACTAAACTTAAATACATATTATTAATATTATTATATTATATCAACGTTCATCACTTCTGTTACAATAACAATGACTTTAGTGTAGGTAAAAAAGCACACGATAACAAAATTGCTTAACGAAAAGGCATAGACGTATTCACGTCTACAAATTTGTATTAAATTATAACTTTTTATTAGGTAGATAATGTTTTAAGTAAAACAACTAGGCCTTAAAGGAACCGAGCTACCGTTTCCGTATCTTATATATATTTCTTATGTGCGTGTGTATGTCACTGAACTACTCCTAAACGACTGGACTAATTTTGATGAAATTTGTTGTGTGTGTTCAAGGGAACTTGGTGGTTGAATGTTGAATGGTTGAACTTTGAATGGTTTAGATTCACAATTTAGTCAGATTACTTTACTTACCAGACGAGTAGCAACAACACCCATATTTTTTTCTCTATTTATCGTTCAAGAATCAATAAAATAACTTCTTTAAGCTCCTCTTAAAATTCTTACAGTAATAGTGACTCTTTATTCCAATCGGGTTTCTTGGATCCAACCCTGACCATGAGCTACCAGTGCGTGTGCCTGATGCAATTCGAGATGACGTCATGCTGTTTTAAGTAAAATGGTCTTGTTATTTAACACTTGTTTTGGACATTTCGTGCTCACCTTGACCGTGTTAAGGAAGAAATCCTTTACAGGTAGACTTACCATACAACCAGAAATCAATAATAACTATTTTGTTAGACAGACGAGTGTGAACGCTTTAGCCTACGACCTCAAACAGGACTTAGTAGCGTGACTAGTTATGGAAATTGGAGGGTGAATGTATAAACTTAATAGCAGGTGTTACAGTAAGATGTTTTCGTACTACTTTTCTTAAACCACTATTGACCCACCGATGACCTAATAGGAAATTTTTTTTAATGCGGGTGAAACCGAGGGGCACAGCTAGTTTATAATAAAGATATTGAGAGTGAATTGTTCGAAATACTAATCGCAGGATTAGCAGACGAAGCTGCCGGCTCCAACTAGTTTGAAATAAAGTTACACTGTCAATCTTGCTATAGCCACATGCGAGTCAGTGAATTAAAAATTAGCGGTACAATCAATTGTGCAGTTGATAACGATTTTAAACATAAAAAATTATAACTCGCGTTACGAAAATTACTGACTTTAAAATTGTCGCACACGTATTTAATGCAACTTAGGACTTATATGGTTTTCTCGTGGATGCCATTTTCAGGACTGAACCAAATGTAAATGGTACCACACGGGAAGCACCAGTTTTCAAATAAATATATGTACTTATAAAATTTATAAATAATGCTTCACACTCACAGCCCCACGCTAGGATTCCCTGTGTCGTGGGTGCCATGGAAACACACAAAGACAATTACACAAACACCCAAACCGTGAACAGAAATCTAAATTCATCATTTAAATTTCTGCCCAGCCGGGGATCGAACCCGGGACCCTTCGAATTGTGGACTGGCGCGGTAACCACTACACCGCACGGGTCGTCGAGTAAAAAAATAATCATCGAAATCCGTTTACCCACTCAAAAGTTATGAAGTAACAAACGTATAAATAAAAATACAGTCGAATTGAGAACCTCCTAATTGTTTGGTGTCGGTTAAAAATTGACAGGAACCAATTGCCTTTTAATATGTTCAGTCCATTCTCTGTTTGGATACGGAGATTTGCTAAAAAGCAAGAGCAACAAGCGAGCGACAATTTACTTTACCGTATTACTGTTTCACGTATACAATAAGTACCTTCACCCTGTAATTATTATGTCAAGGGCCAATCAGCTTCCTTAGCGAGTTCGCGCAATAAAGATCACTGCGAATGTCGACGGATCACGTGTTATGTTATGTCTCAAACTGGTTATTTATGATTGACCACGGCTAGTGGAGCGATTCTGTTAAGAAGTGTACTATCGGTGTGATAGCGATGTGATTTTAACATTGATAACTGATAATGAAATCCTTGAAAAAATTCACAGTTGTATCTAAAATGTAGAAAGAGCAGCAGTAGAGGCAGCAGAAGGGGCTGCTGGGGGGCGCGCGCGTGGC
>DWQK01002984.1:0-12213 GCA_018231225.1 Noctuana stator | reverse complement strand
TCTCTGGCATGCATATTTCACCAACCGAACAACAAGAACTTGACACAAGAATTTCTTTACGGCAGATGATAATCGCGGCGTTGTAGGTACCTTCACGGACGACTTAGAATTTATAGTCCACTTACGATATATCAATTAGTTTATTTTTAGTCTTTAGCGCTCGTCATTCTATGTTCATCATAGTGGCTTGGTGATTTATTTAACACGTCAAATTACAAAGAGGTTGTAAGTTCAACTTCGTTGTTAAATCAGTCCCCTTTACTCCAGGTTATTGATAAGCATGTTAAGTTATACATACCTACAGCGATATACACCTCGCGTATAGAAGACCTCTCCCTTTAACAGATATGACTTGTTCATTATTTATTTCTTAGCTACTTGTATTTCAGTTATGACACAAAATAAGATATGATTTGATTGCAATATAGAATATAAAGGTTTCTAAAAATCATAATTTAATATGCAATCATAATTTTTTTTTTGTCTTTTTACAGCCTATGGCAACCTTGGGAGTATATTGACCACCCAGGGAAGACTTGCGGAGGCGGAGGTTGCCTTTGAAAGAGCCCTAAAGTATCGACCAAACATGGCCGATGTTCACTATAATTTGTAAGTACAGTAATATTTTCTTTAGTTATTAATTATTATATTCAATACATAAAGCAGTAACTTCTGAATTTATATTATTTTTTTAATACAGAAGAGAAAAAACATAATTTCTAATTTTATCTTAGTGACTTGTTATTAACGTGGATTGTTAATATTGATAACAATGTCAAGATAACATAATTTCCTTTCAAATTAAAATCCAAGTCAATCTAAGAGGTTTGGTAAGAGAGGCAATAAAGATTTATATTACATTTCGTATTTTCTAGCTAACCAATAAAATACCTATTCGTCCTCGAAATATATTATTTTCCTCCGTCCTCGACCAATTGAACTAGCACAAAAACCTTATAACACAATAGGGACGATGAAAATGTGAAAGATTTCAACCCATATTATTCTAATTCAGATAACAACAAAAGTTTAATAATACATTCAAAAGGTTCTAAGTTTACTTTAAGGGAAGACGGAAATAATATGCGTCGTGTCTTCCTCCAGGGACAGAAAAGGCAAAAGGTTTCGCTCCTATTAGGGACATTTGGGGAGGCTCATAAAAACATGATAAAATACCTGACATGTACTCACTCGACTTCAGACAGACGTCGAAAACCAACGTTCTGTTTGTCTCAAGTAAAGTTCACTGTTTACAATAAACCTGCTTGATAGCTTTTTATATTATAATTTACCTAAATAATTTTGTTCTTCGACTTTTTCGAATTTCTCCAGGGGATTGTTATTTCTATTTTCTATTGTAACGATGTACTCGTGCTGTTCTTAGACACAGTTTGAAAAACGAAAATAGGAAAATATTTACTTTTGAAATAATGCCTTTATGATAGAAACATTTTATTATACTCTTTAGTTAAATTTTATTGAACTATTTAAATTTTATAGGTACCATCATTGTTATAAATAATAAAATAAATATATTTGTAATATAAATAATGAAACCTTTAATTTTATAACATAATAGACATAATACGCCAAACTTGTAAAGTTCAGTTTGCAACTTCATAAACACAAAGTCAAGGCATTCGAAAAACAAAATTAAATTCAACCAATTTCCCCTATTTTCAAGTCAAAAATTATTTAACAATACATCGGCCGCTCGTATTGAGTTGGGACACAATCAATAGCACAAGCCGTCTGCGTGTCCCATTAATTCAGAGGCTTCGAGTTGTTGAATTAATCGCACACTCCCCTCCGAACAGAGCTTTAGGTTTCCGTACAGTTTCACAAATTAACATTGCGTCATACGATTACACGTTAATTACTGTTAACTAAAAAGTAATACCGTAACCGTATGTATTTACCTATGCAAGATGATAGGTCTCAAAAAGAAATATCCATGGAACTAAGAGAGAAAAGGTGACAGGAAATGCCTTTAAACTCTTAGTACAGAAACAAGCGTGGCACTTTGTACATTATAAAGAAAAAATTTGTAACATTTATAAATCAAAATCAATATGCTTTGTTAATTCACAACTATCAGCCAATTGCAACTAAACCGCATAAGTATGCCACTATATGGAAGGTAAAAATAAAGTTATCTTATAAACTATAACGAAATAAATATTACATAAATAAAATGTTAAATAGATTTTTATAGAAACACTTATTCACGGATGCTTATAAGAGTAGTAAGTTTCTCACCAATATAGTATGTACTCGTAAGTATACACGCACAATGCTATTTCGCTTATGAACAAATGATATTCATAGTTTGTTAATTTGTCAGCCTGCATTGGTCATTGATATGCGAGACAATCGATTCATGCAAACCATCTGCATGTATGTGCTAACGGGCAGAGACTTCGAGTTCTGGAATTAATCGGCCGGACGCCGCACGCCCAGAGGCAGAGACAGCCCCAGTATCGAATGTTTAGTTCCTGTGCAGTCATACAAATTAATGCCACGTTTGGAATAATTATTACAGTAACTCAATTCAATACTAGCTGCCCTCCCCGGTTTCGCTTAGGTATAATAATAAAGAACAGTCTCCTTTTCATTTTGTCTACGCTTTTCTTCTGTCTTCTTCAGTCTTCAGTCTTAGTGTTATTTGATCGCGCTGCCCGTGGCTGTAGCCATGTTGCATTACATTGAAATCTAAACTATTTTATACAGTAACTTAACGGATTTAGTGATATAGAAAAGAAAGCATTAAAGGAGATATCTAAATTACTTCAGCTGCTGTTTTGCACTCATGTCACGAACTTAATTGGCCACATATTGCCTTTAGACACACGACACAATCAATAGGCACGAGCCGTCTGCTTTTCCCATTAACTCGCAAAGGCTCCAAGTTGTCGCAGTAAGCGCCCACGCCCTAATACTATGTGTCCAGATCTCACAAATTGACGCACATACCATTGGAAATTAGCTAAAACGACCTCGTGATACTAGCAACATAAGATTAAGAGAATATGTTGTAGAATTTGTGCTATATTGAATACTTTTAATGAGCTACCAAAATGTAATACATTCATACATTTTATATGAACAATAAAACATAATATGATGTCATACGTGAGCGAGTCATAGTTGTCGCTTATATACCAAAAAAATTATCCGTTTCATTTTTTTTTACCTAAACCAGTTTTTACGTAATTACATTTATTAATTATATATTATATCATAAGTTACATATATTTTTATATATCATACTCTCGACACATAGGTAGTTTATTTAATATTTAGAACGTAAATTGTATAGGTTACTATTTTGAATTCATGTAATAAATCTATACTAATATATATATATAAAGCTGAAGAGTTTGTTTGTTTGAACGCGCTAATCTCTGGAACTACAGGTCGGATTTGAAAAATTCTTTTTGTGTCTGACAGCTAAATTAATGAGGAAGGTTATAGTCTATCAAGCGTTACGTCACAATTCTTAAAGCGAGTGAAACCGCGTGACACAGCTAGTTACATTATAAATGTAACAATTGTGTAATGGCCTCATATTGGTTATTACGTTTAGGTACAACACGGGCAAAACCGGGAGCCGTCTGCGTTTCCCATTATCTTGAATTACTTCAAGTTGTCGAATTAATTGCCCGTTCCCCAATACTGAACGTTCGGTTTCCATGCAGTTTCACAAATTAACGCCCGCCTTTGAAATTATCGAAATCGACTGCCTGTCGAAAGAACAAAATAATGAAATCTTCCCTTTTCGATTATATTTTGTTATTGACTATACTCAATAATAGGAAGAAACTGTTTCAGGGTTAATTGTTGAATTTGAAACTGTTTTAGGAAATATTGTAGAGATGCTTTCGTCGTTCTCCCGAAATTCGCGGCCGGGCCCTGTCTTCAGTGGATTTGACTAGTTTAGTGGCTTAAATAGTAGGCACGTTATTTCGGTAAAGGGAAGCAAACCTTCGAAAGATAGGATACTCTGATATCATGTGAATGTCAAATGTGTGTATATCGTAATATGTGGGATTTCATTAATATGTAACAAACAAAATGAAATTAAAATGTCTGCATAATTATAATTGAAGTAACTCCAAAGTAGAATCTAGTTTTTCTTTATTAGATTATAACTGTACTGAAGTAGAATGTGAAGAATATGAAACGAGAACGAGTACTAAAAAGTCTGAATATTGTAAAATTTTATACAAAACCACAAAACACTGATTAACGATATCACGAATGCAATATAAAATGTAGTTTTATTACAATGATAATTCAATCAGAGCACAATAATCTTTATGTGCCTACTTTATTACTCTTGGGTTCATCTCCAAGTTTTATTCCATATAATAATATATTTTTATGACGATATATCCTCTACCTTATATAATAACGTTATACAGAATGTATAATATAGTAGTGAAGCTATAATAATATATGAAATGTGTTGTATCTGAATACATACAATACCCTTTACCAGAATAGAAAGGTGTCCATGGTGACCAACTTAAATATACAGCTGGCCTTACACCGATTTTAATAATAACATCTACCTGAAATGAATTTTGCTGGCTTGAAATATTCCCAATTCAAACTCATGATATTATTTAAACTCACCAAGCGTTACATTCATCTCCCTTGAGACTAATTCGGTGATGTCAAGTCAAAATTAATTAGGCATCTAATAAAAAGTCTTTTCTTCTATTGTAATCATTGTTCAAAGTTTTACTTTCTTGCGTAAAGGTCGTGTATGAAAAAATTTTTTTAAGTCAAGTTTTTTATAATCCCCATTATTTTATACTTTCCTCTGTACTGTTTTAGGTATTGTATTGTTTAATACCAACTAACAATAGAAATTTAGTCCCTCGTTTTACCAAAACAATTCAATATTTCTTATGTCTATGTTATGTTCTTTAATCCTTATTTTACTATATCAGTCTCCCCTAGTCAAGAATAAAACCCGTAATAATGTGTATTCTGTATTGATTTCGGAGTCACTTAAAATTCTACTGCGGGTCGTAACCTTTTTAATAGATCTCGAACGACGGAAATTAAAAGATATATTTCTCACATTAAGAACGCAGTGATGTAGAAATTTCTTTCTGCTTCGCTTCAAGGTTTACTAGTAGAAAATGATTAAACATTAAGTCCACTATCAATATGTATTGTATTAAATGATGATAATATATAAACCTTCATTAAAAGCAAATTACGTTATGCTGTTTAAATCCCTTTCCAGTTGTATCTCAAACTTTCGGGTCTCCGAAAATACGAGAATCTAACTAATGTACCATCTGTAACTTTGAGATGGCAACATGCGCGGACAGATGGCCTAATTTGACAAATAGCCCAACGAACTGACGGTCGTTGTAGAAATAAACAGACTTTCGTGATATTTGGTCACTGAGGCTTTATTAATCCCAATAGAACTTCGGTGTCGTAACAGTTTACGATATAATATGTAGGTAGGTCTAGTAGTTTGAACGCAATACCTACCTACCTATATTAAAACACGGTTCTAGGGACATCTACTAATAGGTACATAAAAACGTGTAAAATAATAATAAACAATATTATAAACCGCTTTAAAGAGTTTAGTGTAAAAGAGCAACAAATGCTTACATTACGCTATATTAAACACGCGTACTTATATCATGTCACAAAATCACCTTAGCGTCAATTTATTCAATTCCACCCATTCATTTCAAAGCGTCAAGCAAACAGAGATTTATTCACACGGGAATACAAAATGATTACAGCAAAGAAAGCAAATGAAGATAAAGCCGCGATTTTACACGGAGATTAGATTATTCCAATTCTGAAAGCAAGAAATCACTTGGGCACGTACGCGTCGCTAGAGAATTTGTGTGAGGAGGTGTGCTTACAGCGCTTACGGAGTGTAAACTTGGCGCCTGTGATTGCCAAGTTATAAGTGCCTCGGATACACATTGACAAACTTGCAGTACAGATATTGAATCGCGTGTCTTTGAAAGCGATTAAACTGGTAATGTCTATGCAAATGACAACCCAAATGAGGATGATGCTACGATTTTCCACACGCTTAAATTATACCACTTCTGACGGCAACAAATCACTTGATCACGTAGGTACGTCTCGCCGAAAATTTGTGGAAGGGGTGATTAAAGTGCTTAAGAAGTGTAAACTTGGCGGTTGTGATTGCCAAGTTATATGCGGCAGGGTTGTACAACGATGAACGTTAATTAAGGTTTAAATAATATGTTTTACTGAAGTACTTACACGTCGCCCAAAATCTCCTACCTTTCTTGAGATGAAAATGTGAAAATACAAGTAAGTGCAGATAATTAATTTCTTGTCATTTAATTGTTAGATTACAAAAAAAATCGTTACAACGACAAAGAAAATATATAGTCAACAAAGCTAGGTTTTGGTAAACTTTTTATGCATTCGATGACATGACATGTTGGTAATATGAAGCTTATGATCAGTTATGTAGAAAATAGAAAAAATATAAATTTATGAACTTATGAATTTATGTCACGCTAACATAATATGTGGAAAGCAATATTTATCCTAGTTTGAATACATTTTATATCCATTACAAAGTTAGGAGCAACGTATGTGCAGCGGCGATACTGGCGTAGATTAAACTCGACTTTGGCCTCACATATTCTTACGTAGAACCAGATGTAGAACACATAGTATAACTTTACTCAACTCGCAACAACAACGCAGCGCTTGCAAGTATGTCACTCAAAAAATAATTTGTTTCTGTTACTCGATGTCATATACATAATTATATACTACTTATCTTTTATATATTACTAATAGATAGTTACAAATTTGTTATTCTTATTATTTTTTTCAACTTTTATAATTTATCATGAAACGATTCGTGAGTGTTTAAGTGTGCAAATAGACACACATAACTTTATAAATATAAACGGATTTTTTCTTACGTATATTTTAAAGGAATACTTGACTAGTGACGAACGAGGTCCTTTCATCTAAAATAAGTCGTTGATTTGTGAAAGTGATTATAAATATAATGAAGTCGGTAAAAGCCAGGTATCTTTATTACATAATAAATACTATATAGAAATTATATTCTACTTAAGCTTTGGGATTTCACGTTCCAAATATTCACGATATAATCGCATTATAAATGGCACACAAGGACACATACCTCACACGTACACACACATGCATCTTAATAACTCATTAACATACTCGTACTAAATATTTGTTTGATTCACGGAAACTAGCATTTGCGGTAGCAATATTTTGTTGATTATCGTAATAGTCACAAACTCACCGATATCGTTATTCAAATCATGGAGTATCGGAATGGAATTTATGGAAATCAATGTTTAATGAAACCACAAATTTTCTGCTTCAGTGCATCTGAAAGAATTTTTGTACATCATTTACCATATCGGGATTACTGACTTTCGTAAAATTTGGTGATTATTATGTTTTAATTTTTTCAGTAGTTTTACATATTAGGTACGTATTAGATCAACGATAAATTATAGTTTTATCCATACCTTTTGGATTCGTGGTGGTCTTCAGGGTTCGATTCCCAGTTTTAAGTTGTATAAAAATGCATTACTTACTAAAGGCATACAAGTATGTTCTTGCTTCCTCATCTGTATCATACTCATTTCAAGCTAAAAACATTTTAAATGTAACATTCCAAGCATTTCACTAAAACATTGCAGGTGCATTAAAATGTTTAATTTGTTACGCTTCCATTCAAACTTCAGCGTTCTGGTAAAAAATGTGAAAGCAGAAATATTCTGCCCGAACCCGATATTGTGGTAAAAAATGTATCGCTTTTCAGAAAACGTGCAGACTGTAAACAGACGTGCTTATAGAAGCTTGAATATTAAAAATTTAATCCCAGTTTTACACGTACAAGGGTGCTTTTCATATTGATATTTATTGCAAAAATGTAATGGTAAATATACGCATATTTACCATTGCGTTTTTACCTACCTACGAGCCCTGAATGATCAAGTTTTTACTTTTAATTCGATATATCAACCTTTAAAGTCGCCATGAATTTACAACCATACTCTAACACAATACTAGAAATTGCATTTAAAAATTTATTTAGCGCCTTATACAATTTTCTCAACACATTTGTCCCAGAAACTTAAGATTGTCTTGGTTAGCTACACATTTTAAAAGTAGGTAAATTGCTTGACCTAGCTTTTAGGATTTCTTTAATTTTCTCTGAACCCCGGCCGAGCTCTTGTTTGAATAATAAAGATAGAACAATGGCCCTAAAACTGCCACGAAAATGCACGCTATATAATTTCTAGGGAACGTAAACTTTTAATGACAGTTGCTACAAGCGACCATTGTGTTAATGTGTTAGTTATAATTTGAGTGCGGTAGTATACATTAATTTAATTTACGATTTGTCACCTCGGCTGAGTCGCGGAATGTGGGTATCGCGTGACTCGGCGCCACACCACGAGACATCCGCACCATTTCTGTGGTCGCCAGAATATACTTTAAATATCGGGATATTCTGAACATCTACCATCTTGTTAGTTATAAATGTCCGAATTTAAGCAAAACAGAACCACACGGTAACCATACTTATGAGAAATTACATGTTCATATTAAAAATTCTGTTTGTTAGTTGCTTCAACTATCTTTAGTAGTTAAATTAATTTAGCTTTTAACTGATACGCTACGCATATTATGTAATCGATATTTACTCGTACTCGTAACTGGTACATTTATTTACTTAGGTAGTGTAAATTTAGTTTTTATTTTTAAAAATTTATTTTCTTAGCCGGAAAGTCTTACATACGCATTTTTTAGAGCCACTTTCCCATTTTATTATCGAGGCCTAGTTACTAGTAAAATATTACTGATGTTTTATCCAAATAGCGACTTTGCGGCCACCCTAGCCGTTTCGTGAGCTTTCGCTGCATAAATTACTTTCAATTCATCCGGACTACGTTTGTGTTGCCGCTCGAACGTACCTACCACATCAAAAGAAAATTTTGTCATCATCATTAATATTTATGTACTTACGGAACCTGTCTTACTGCAGTTTCGATACGAAAAGAGTTATCAAAGATAGGAAAAACTAGACTGTTTCTATGCCTGAACTTTTCTATTCTTCATTAAAATTTTGAGTTCTCTTCGTACTACGTAATATGTTGAGTATTACGTGAATACTGAGTTTTATTCACATATATTTGCCTTCTAGGGGAAATTTATTACGATTATTGTGTTAAAACTAAAGGAAAGCTTTTTTTAAACCAACAATGAACAACAAGTCGCCGATGGATTTCTTAGTGATCAGTCTGTTTTTCATAACGAGTAGGTTTACTGTATTTTATATACATATATTGTACTCTTATTTAAGCTGCTTAAAATAATTGTTTCTTCTTTGCCTTTGAGCGAGCAAATCGTAAAGCGTCTATGCATATCCGGATGAGTCACATTAATTCGGAATTGGACATTCATTTATTTCAAGTTAATCTACATTTTCTGGGTCATTATTCTAGGTTCAAGTCTCGTTTGTGAAGGTTGAATTTTTTAATTTTGCCCCTTGTTAGCGAATTTAACTTTTTATTTTATTATGCCGCCAGGTCCTTGAAAGCAATCCCGAGGAGCAGCCATCGTGTCTCATTATTTCATTTTTAATGTGAAATTAAGGTTGTTTACTTCATTATATTGCAGACAATATTTTATTTGCTAATAAATGAAACTAAATGATGTTTTATAAGGTTTTACGTAGCTAAAATGTATTAAACATGAAGGTGGCAATAATTTTATTTACAATATTATATTTAAAATAATTTTTTGAATAGGAATAACTGGTTAGGTTGGACAATCGCGGTGGGTATAAAATGTTCAGAGTTAACATCTCAGGATTGAGATTTATTCATAGTTAGAAGTATATGTATGGAACAATGCGTGAGAATGCGTGTTTCTGACGTAAAAGCACGCATTTACGTGCGTTGAGGGCCCTTAGCATTGTATGCTGTACTCTACCAACCCCAAGCACTTCAATGGTTAATACCCATGCATTTTGTACTCACTTTAAAATAGCTTGTTTTCGTTGAAAATATAGCAAGGAATAATAGTTTTATTGAGCAAAAGAAACATATGAAGGAGAAGGAAAAATAAAAATACTTTTTCTGTGGAGTTAAAGCAAGTGGACTTATTAGCTGTTCGCCTACAGAAGTTTCATACAAATTCATATAAAAAAATTTTAAAGTTCCTTAGCAGCTTAAGAGAGGTTCAAAATATAATAGGTAGAAACGTAAAATTTTTTCATGTTTAGTTTTAAATAACTGCAACCGCGACATTAATGTAACTAATGATATTATCTTTTAAATTACGGGAACTATCTGTTGTGTTGTGTCGTAATAATAATTGTGGCTACTATTGTAATTACTAATAACGTTTTATTTATTAGCCTCATTATATGTGTTTAGGGGTATGTTATTGTTATAAATAAATTAAAATAGTTTACTCGAAATAAAATGATAAGCGATGTAGATATATACAGTAATTAAGAATTTTAGGAACCTGTTACCTACTTATAGCAGACAAAAACATTTATGAAGCGCAGTCGTAAAGTCACACTTAAAATCTACAGATATATAATGAGTATAACACAATAACCGTTTTACAGTAAGATGTTGATTCCTGCTTTGACTTTTTGACTACGCAAGGTTAACATAAGAGAAATTCCAATTCGGAGAAAATTAGCCATATTCATAATGTAATGAATATTATGTATATTTATCATATTTAAGTTATAAGAAGAAACTTCACAGGCCTATGTTTAATTAGACGCAAATTAGTAACAAGTTTGGTTTGAGTCTGGTTGGTCCCATTGGCGCGCGCTGAGCCTTGCTACGCTACGTCTCCTGCATTATTCATGCTACGATACTGCTACGACACGCCATTCCATCTAGTTTCGTAGCAAAACATACAAAAAATTATTAACGCGACCATGTGTTATCTTCAAGTAACGGTCCTTTGAAATTATTTGAAATTTAAACATTTTTTAATTTCCAAAAGGGTCTTTAATTTCTTTATCTTATATTTTATATCTTAGACGATTATGGAGGCTTTTTTAATATTTCTGTTGTGAACTGAGAATTATGAATATTTATTATTATGAAATTCCCATTTATGTCTTGACATTTTTAAAAATAGATTTTTAGTCACAAAAATAAAATAAATTAGAAAAATTTTCATTGTGATATGTATTGCACCAATTAACAGAAAAAAAATGTACAGAACATTAATGTTATGTTTGTAAAAACAATATTAAACTGTTATTGGCATCTTACACATATTATAGTAAACAATTCTTTACTATTTATTGATATTGTAGTTTTCTGTGTACCTACTATATATGGCTTTGTTAAGATCAGAACATCAGCAGAAACAACATGTAACTTCAGGTACGAGCCGCAGAGCTAAGCAAAGTTTGCGACAAGATTCTAATAGACCACGTTTGTTGCGGTTAGTCGTTATTAAGTGGCGTTACAATAGTTTGTTTCAAGCTTAACAGGCCACCTGGCGAAGTGCATCGAGTGAATTGTGTCGCTCCCATTGCAGCGCGGTGAGTTTGTAATTGCAGCCTCCATTATTCACGACGTAATGCTACCCTACTAGCTAACGACAATATATGATAGTAATAATGAGTATATGTGTGGTAGTAGTATTTATGTTATACATATTATCTACTTTTTTCAGTTTGTTGACTTTGCAAACAAGTATAATAGTTAAATTATAATAAATAGATTAAATAGTAGTATGTTGTCAGGCGCTTGTAAAGTCTTAGGCATACACAACTAATAGATTAGAACTAATTAATACCTTCTTTGTTCTGTCTTTCTACTCATCTAAAGATGTATGTAGATACGCATCTTGAGGTACAAATGTAATAATTGGCTAGTAAACTATTGGATAAAGTAGGTTCATACATTTTTACATCTCCTGTTAATATATGCTAGCTAACCGGCTAGTTACTCATCAGTTTCATTTGTGAATAATGGACTACATCTATTGACATCATTCACGTCGCGACTCCTACAACATGGCATCGTTACGTACTCCTTTATACACGCTAACAAAAAGTTGACGACAGAATAATTAAAAAGAATCAGAGCAGAGACAAATTGACGGTAGTGTGGACGAGGTAGATATATTCTCATTAGCGCG
>DWQK01002983.1:0-12214 GCA_018231225.1 Noctuana stator | reverse complement strand
TTGAACACACACAACAAATTTCATCAAAATCAGTCCAGTCGTTTAGGAGGAGTTCAGTGACATACACACGCACATAACAAATATATATATTAAGATTAGCACCAACACACGTCAAGTCAGAGAGCTATCGAGAGTTCAATATTATTGACATAAATACTTTTAAATTTCATACGTTCAGAAATACCTATTATAATTATATAAGGCAATAACTTTAAAAGAACGTATTAAGTAATTAGTCCTTCCTTACATACATATACAAATGTTTATTTATTTGAACAACAAAGGCCCATAAGTAACAGTAACTTAAAACTTTAATAATAATTAGTAATGTTAATAGTTTTTCTTTTGAATAATACGTTCATTACCAAAAACAAACATTTAACATGTAATAATAATGTTATTATTAGGATCATCAATTTGTATCACGTGTATGTTAAATTTAATACGTAGAGTATAAGTAGAATGCTCGCCTACCACGTGGGCGGCCCGGGTTCGATTCCCGGCCGATGCAGTACTTGGGAAGACTTTTTTTAATGATATTTTTTTTAATCCCCGTAATTTAATCTTTACTAATAATATAAAGCTGAAGAGTTTGTTTGTTTGAACGCCCTAATCTCAGGAACTATTGAACCGATTAGAATAATTCTTTTAGTGTAAGATAGTCCATTTATCGAGGAACGCTATAGGCTATCAAGCGTTACGTTGCAATTCTTAACGCGGGAGAAACCGGGGGGCACAGCTAGTGTTGAATAAGAGGTACTAAATAATATCTTGATCCCGCTTATTTTGTACTCAAATCGAAGTGGCAAAAACACATTTCCTGGAGAAATAAATTTCCGCTATCTGCCATCGGCTCATAGCGCAGCCTGCGAACGGGCTATAAATCGATGTAATGCAAACGATTTCCTAAAGTAGGGTGCTAAGAATTCCACTGCCTTACTAATAGTCCCATCTACATAAATGATGGCCGCGATACTCTTGAGCTAAATTTCATCGGAAGTAGTAATATTTTCAATTCTGTAGATTGGAAATCGCGGAGAAACGCCGTAAAATTAATTTAAAGATATTGATACTAACTACTCGTAATTCTTGATGCTTCGTTCTTTACTCAAGTTAACAGTATTTTATGGATCTCAAAGGTATTTTTACTAAGAAACATTATTAGCATTCACTTTAATGAGTTCACTTTAACCAGTATTTCAGACAGAATTGTTGATTAGTTTGTGAGTAGACAACCCATAATTCCAGCAGAGAAGGAATATTTTTATTTCCATTTATATTTGAATATTTGATGTTTCATAAACACCATTTGGAATCTTGGCGGCACTCCACAGTCCATCTAATTTAGACGGTATTTCTGCCACATATTCCCGGTTGAATAGGACATCTTCAAAAAGGCGCTGGTTCAAATAGATATCCGTTACAGCCGACAAACCCTCTTGTTTCAGCCATGTTTAAGGATAACAGTAATCATTTAGCATTTGCAATTAGCTGAGCTGGCCCATTTAGCTTAGTTCATTTAGCTTAGCTTTGATCATCATCATGATCAAAATTCACTATGTTTTATGATCCTGACTTGATGTTCCATATTGAAATATAATAATTATAGCAATCAGTCCGATTGGTGAACGTGACAAAGTTCGAAGTGCGGTTATCTATCCGTCCGCCGGCGCGACGCGAGTTGGCGGTGGAGCTGTGCTCGCGGCTGGCGCTGAGCGCGGGCGCGTCGGCCACCTTGCTGCTCCACTTCCGACCGCGAGATGTGAGACTGCTGACCGACGAACTGCTCGTCCGGGTGTCTGCTGGAAGGCCCATACTCATCCCGGTGTGCTGTTACATGGAACCGCCATTACTGGATAGTGAGTATGCTGTCTAGTAAGTTTGACAGATGTTAAACTATACGTTACATAGGTTTCCATGCAAGAGAATTTTGTGGACGACGAGTGACGCTTAAAATTAGAAGTGACCTTGGAACCTCTTAAGACCATAGAGCCTCATGAGTAACATTTTGTTCTTAACATTTCATTTTATAATATATCGCTTCTTTTTATGTATATTTATTTTGTTATATGTCGTACTTACTTCTTCTTCGTACTGGTTTTGTTTCAGTACTAATCCCGAGTGTATCATCGTCACAATCAACTGTAACTGAAAATTGTCCCAATGTTTCCGATGTGCTAGATCTTGGAGCTAAACTAGTAGGCGATATCCATCGTGCTCCTTTAATCTTCCATTGCGTAACCAATCTGGCTACGTTCTTTCTTCTCTCCGAAGATGCTTGGATTAATTTCACAATTGATGTACGTGTTTAAATTGTTGTTTTTTCTTTAAATTTAAGAACGTTTTGGATGATTGTATTGGTATATCTATTAAATTTACAGGTGTCTTCGGGGAAACAGAACGTATCTGGTAACGGAAATCCTATTGGTGTAGCGTCTGATTGCTTTTGGATAAGTCCTACGCATTGGTCTGGTGGGGGTACCATCACTGGCTCAGCTATGTGTCTGGCTGCTTCTCATGGTGTACACACTACTGTATTTAAAATCCTTTGCTCCACCGCTATTGTACGATCTATAAATTTAGTTGCCGACGCATTGTTATACAAACCTGATAACGTAACTTTGCAGGTAAAATTAGATTTTTTTAAATTACCCTATTAGTTAGATGGATAGTAAAAACTATGACTTTATGAAGGAAAAAGATAAATTCATTTTAATTGACAACAGCTACTAAAGCATATTTCTGAACAGCATTTCAGTAATATATAAATGAAAAATATTTCCCATTCCGTTAATTATATTCAAATTAACTGTCACAATTAATTGAAAATGTTCTAGTTCTTCAGTTTTGCTGTTCAAGCATACTTTAAAATGATCTAGCTTTAGTTGTCTTTAGAAATTGTGCATTTTAAATAAAATTAGTTCAAGTATTCCAAGAAATTACTATGAATTACTCATTTATCAGGTCGACTTGGAAATAACCGCGGTACCTGTATAATGTTATTTGCACCTTGAATATTTAAAGTTTTAGTCAGTGTGACGTGGCTGATAGAATATTATATTGAGGCAGCTGTTCTCTACTCCAATTATTAAAATATAATCTAACCTTAGACACAATACATGCCGTAATGGTTGCTGGTACAATTTAAAATTGGTTAAAATATCTATAATGACCGCTTATAATCAGGGTGTAGTAAGTAAATGTCTATCTATTCATTTTTCTTTATATAAGGCACATGAAAAGGATTACGATATCTGCAGTCCTGATGATCGTGGATGCGAGTACTTCTTGAACCTGGGTATTGCGTTTCCACATCGTTCATTAGCTACGTGTGTTCAAATTGTTAATCATACGTAAGCCAACTTAAATTGTTACTAATTTTTTTATCTTTCCAACCGACTTCAAAAAAACAATCATTTACGGCTTATCAGGTTTCTTTCATTATCTTTCTATCGTACATTCATTTTCATATTCCTTCGTTGCTTGTCTAGATTTATATTACAGTAGCTGTTATTAACCGTGAATTGATATTCAACTAGGTTAATTCTATCAATAAATTAAAGAGTTTCAGTTTCTGTTTAGAACCTTCTAATGTTTTAGCCCCGTTACCTACGAATATTACTGGAGCATGCGCCGATGGGGAGTTTGCTCTTGTTGGGAAACTTCGGAGTCTATCGAAAGTGGAGAGGGTGAGGAGGAGTTGTGTCCTGGAGCTCCAAAACCGTCGCCTGACGATGAGGTGAGTCATTATCACCAACCTCTCATTGTCACTGCTTGATCACCGCTTGACTCTGGTACATTTGTTAGATATGAGAAGAGTTAGGCCATGACACGGAACATAGCGAGAGAGAGAAAAAAATTGTGTAATTTTTTAACTCAAGAACATTTTTCTCTTATTTAGAATGATGGTATTCGTATGTTAGACCACAGTTTATTACTTTGGCTAAGTTAAGCTTAGTTGAGATGCAACATTACGATGAAATGCCCAGGAAAACGAATTGACAAGTTATGCCAACGTACGTGCAGTCCATGCAGAGCCAGCTCATGGGCAGCTCTCTCCACGGAGCACCATCTTGGTGGACGTTCGAGTTCCAGATGTAGGAAATAAGCTTGGAGTTCAACGAGCTGTATTAATGTGAGAAGTTAATGATTTAGCACCAATGCATTATCAAAATCAGCGCCATCTGTCGGTGATGTACATTTTGTACTATCTACTTTTCATAATTATGAACTATTTTAAATCAAATGTTTAGCAATTACTATTAGTAAAGTATTTCATATTTCAGGTTAGTGCTGAAAGATATTCCCAAGGAAAGTTTTTCTCCGGATCTCAATCCAATGATTGTCAAGTCAAAAGTCATTGAAGAGGATGCAATACCGGGACTATCCTCGGTATATTTATTTTAGTCTTAAAAAAATCCCTGACAATCAAATTCTAAACCAAAAAAACCTTCTTGCATATCGAATAATTTTCCAAACACATTTGACACACTTTCTAAACTGTGATTGAATTCGTTCCCAGGCCTGGACTCGAGAGGTGTGTGACGTGGTGTGTGGACAAATGGAAGTTTGGTGGGAAGTCACTCCAGTTTGTTTCTTGGTCGACCAACCTTTACTGTTTCTGCCACGGTCTCGAAGGTTGTTCAGAAAGAAATCTTAATATTATAATCAGTGATATCAACGCAATAGCCATATTTTTTTTTTAACCTTACATTCACAGCCTCATACTAGGATTGCCACAGGTGAAGTGGGCACGTACAAAAACAATTATACGAACAGCAGGACCGAGGACCTAAGCGATTTGGATACATGAAACTTTTAAACTAATGCTTACTGTAATTGAATTTTAGGATCAAATCAATAAAGATACCTATTCAAGCCACTCAGCTCACCGGCGCAACTGGCATAAGAGCCTCTTGGAAAACACCAGAATCCAATCTGCCAGAGCTGCAACTGCAGCCAGGGAAATCTGTTTTGACGAACATTCAGCTACCGTTACAAAGTCTGCCAGATGAATATCCCGAAATTAAAACTATGCAGTAAGCTCATGTTATTTTCCAAAGGTTCAGTCGTATTTATCATAGGCGTTAATGACTTCAATAGTCACATTTGAATGGTTGATATTGTTTTTGTGCCAACTTAAAGATCTTTCCACACCATTTGTATTCGTATGTAGGTAAATATTGTATATTTTTAGCGACTTTATCTCTCAACATGACAAGTTTAAAAAGCAACATCTGTAAGGTAAAAAATATTCAATAAATCAAAATTCAACTGATCTTTCACAGACTGGTGGCTGACGGTAACGAGTGGTCAGCGACAGTACGGATACACAGCAGCTGCAGCTCGCGCCACCCGGCGCTGCGGCCCGCCGCCCTGTGGCTCGGCGTGGTGGCGCCGGGGGCCAGGGTGCAAGCGCAGGTCACGCTCCAGAATACTACTTATCAACATGTAAGCTGAACCTAATGATTAATTCATATAGATTTAATGAGAACAGCTAATGGCAACTCCACAGAGTATCTTGAAATGATTGATTTGAATCAATCTATCTGTACTGTGTTCTGCTTTGAACCATTTTAATTTGACAAGAACTTTATCTGCAGATGTACTGGTGGGGTTCCAGCTGGCGATGGTGGCACGAGAATCCCGTCGGTGAAGCGTGTGAGGAGCAGCCCCCTTGCGACAACTGCTATGAGCGCAGTACCTGCACGTGCAGCCTCCTTCGTCCGCCGAGGGGCGCCTTGGGACAGGGAGAAAAGATTGTCCTCAATTACGACGTTTATGCTCCTGATGTTAGTCAATACTTACTCTGTTGAAGCTACACTGTTGGCATCTTTTACCCGTTTGATACTCGCAGTTGTAACTGACACTTTATAAAAGGCGAAGCAGTCACCAAGGGGATACATTCCAGAGCGACGGGTGCGTGGCGACGCTGCTGCAGGTGCGGCGCGCGGCGCCGGACCGCGCGCTCGTGGCGGCGGGCGTCGGCGCGGAAGGGCGCGCCGCGCTGCTCGCGTACCGGGTGCTGGCGCCCAGGCTGCTGCTGCGCGTGTTGCCGTGCTTCGGAGACGAGCACGCTGATTGTAACTCAATATTAATGTGGCCTTGGTACTTTAGTATGTCTACCATGTCTCATCTGATCCAATGAGGTATATTGGTACTTAAAAGCTAAAAAATGGTCCATTCGTCACGACGTATGATCCAAGGCACATAACGGGAAACCGCTGAATTCAGAAGATAAAGTATTGGATGGCGTGACGCAAACTGGGCAAGACTTATGTCGAAGCAAGTCATGGTAATGAATGGATTTCTGTTACACCTGTAATTATGGTAAATTCTTTTGATACCATAATTGTATGTCCATCAATCCCATGAATGAAGGTTGTGAACATAATCCAGGTGAAGCTTGTGGGTTGGATGAGGGGTCTGTGCCTACCCAGCGCGGCTCTCCAGTTCTGCGGCCAAGTGCTGCAATGACGGTGGGGCGCTGTGCCTGCTACCGACTCCAATGTACTAACCTCACTCCCTTGCCTACCACGTTGCGATGGGAACCGCCTATAGGTACTTTTTTATGTTCTCCTATATGTATTTTACATGGAAGGACTATCGCCAAACCTAGCCGTGAAGCAATGATTGTCTCCGAAGTGAAGTGACTATTCTGAATCCTCAGAAGTAGCAACGTATCAGTGCATTATGTCGTCAGGACGGCCTAAAGTTGAATATGAATTCTGGAGACAAAGATGGAGACAATTTAACACTTCGTAGTTTTTATGATCTTGACTTCCTAAAAAATATATTATTTCTGTTTTTATTATCAGACTCATAGTGCTCATAAAGATTTACAAATAGAATGATGCTGACCCTCATTCTGCTACTGATACCAGAAGTCCTAAACATTTATGGTTTGAATTTGCAGAAGGAGAAGATACATTGAAAGTAACATTCATACCAAATGATGTACAAGTTGGAGCTCATACTGTAGTTGAAATTAAGGTATTTGATATAATTACTAAACAATTTATAGAAATCAGTAAAATTGGATTTCATACTAACGAGAAAACTAATTTCTGTAACTAAGATACAAGAAATCTTTTAAAGAAAATTCCGTTTCTGATTAAAAGAGACTAATGTTGCAATTTGTTCTGTGATATTAATTATATTATATTATACGTTTCTCTCAGGACAAAACAGGCTTAAGCTACCGTAAGCCACTAATCAGTTCGGGGTTAGTGAATTTCACGTGCCTTTTGAGTAAATGTTTTCGGTGGATATCTTACAGTGTTCGTCCTGATTGTAATCAATATCAATATAAGGAGCGTGTCAGAATGTAAACGGTAGCTGATCGCGGCTGTTAATTGTATGTGCTAATAAAATTATTCTCCCTTAATTTCGCAAGGTTGTTTATAGTAAAATCTTATGAGATTAGGCCTAAAGAAAAATTACGATCTTCTCTTTGCTGAAAGTTTCGTTAAAATCTTACAACAACTACAAGTTTATATATAGGCAAATACATTTTTGGAACATAATTACTAACTTAACAAAATTTCTTATAACGTTACCTTCTAATCATCTCGTCAAGTTTCGCCGTCACTTGTTGAGAATTGTTGTGAGTTGGTGCTGAAGTAAAGATCTAATTAGTAAGTTCGCGTAGAATAAAACACAAAACTTTATCCGGATAAGGCAAAATGCTAATTTCCTCATTGATCATTTAATTTTCTTCCTCAAGTTTGCCCGTTATTTGTAGTATTTAAGGAATACGGTTTAGGAACAACTGACAAGCTTAACGCTACTTCATTTTATATCAGCTTTATGATTATGATGCCCCCTTAGTATCATGTTAATTTACTATCACTCTATCACTCTATCATACATCTTATATTCTCTTATATCCTACACTATCATTAGAGATAGGCTAATATGTTCATAACGCAATAGAGAGAGAGAGAGAGAGAGAGAGGGAAGTGTTAATAAAACGACTTGTATTTTTGAATAGGTTTCGAAGAATGTTTTAAAGTTCATAGTTTTGAAGTTTCTGAGATTTAATTTTATCTTTGAATTCTAATTTTATTTAAATGACGCCGTCCACTGTAATAGCACATTACAGTAGTCCCTTGTCGTAAAGTACAAGACGAGTGAGATTTAAGGAATATAATAAGTTCCACAACTTATACATTCACGAGAAAGTTTGTTCTTCCTTCCGCGCATTTAATATTATCTTTCCTGGCAGTTTTCTCGAAAGATTTCATTTACTTTATCTTTCCTGACTGTGTTTTAATGTGTCCTTAGTTTTTTGAACGTTGTTTATTCGCGATTCGTACCTAAAGGGTAAAACGTTACTTAGACTTTAAAAATTTAAATAACCACTACACTGGGTTCATTTATCAATGAATTAATAATATCAAATTAATTATGTTACTTTTGTTGATTTGTAAATGCCATTTTTTCCTTTGCAGGTTGTGGTGAAGCCTTTGAAAGTTAGCGGACGACGGATCTTCGTGCGGCGCGCGTCGGTGGAGGACGCTCACAAGCCTGCATATTTGCTGATCGACGCAGCCGTAAAGGTTAGGATTATATTAGTTAGTATAATTGCAAAATTACTAAATTTCTAATTACTTTTGTCACACTAAACAAAATGAATATTTCTTGAGCCCAATTAATGTGTTCACACAAACTTATGTAAATTTTTTAGAATTTGAAAAGCTTTTAGTGTGTGTAGAATAATTAATTATACTGTAAAAAGTGCGAGAGATGATATGAATTATGTATCAATAAATTATGCAATTACAGCAATTATTGTGTCCATCAAAGGATTCTCACTTATAACAATATATACACCTCATGTGTCATGACACCTCAATTCAAATTTATTGCAGCAATAAAAAATTACTGCATTAACATTTTCCGCGACTACGAGCACCTATACATTATTGAGCCACAATGATCTACAAAAGGCTTTAATAAAACAAGCAGTCCTTAACAAATTGTGATTAAAAAGCGGCACCAACTCCGCCAAATTACTTTATTCACTTTGAACTTTCCAAAGAATCCTTTTAGAAGTTTGGGCCATTAATCATTTAACGTATTTTGTGGGGAGCCAATGAATTTTCATAGAGGAATGTTTCGTGAGTGTTTTTAAACAAGTTAATGAATGAGATGGGAGCGTCGCGCACTCTGAGGCACTGAAACGTGTTGCTGTGACGTGGTCCGGTTGCCGGCAGCTGCACGTGGACAGGCGCCGGTTGATGTCTTTAAAAGCGAGTTTCACAGCAACACGTCCGCTACTTCATAATATAAAAAAAAATTGTTACAGACTTCAATCATTCATTTTGGATTTTATTTTAAGCAGAACGGTTTTTTCTATTTATTTTCAATAAAGTATTATATAAGTTCAAACCTATTTATATCACGAAGTTTCAACAATATCGCTTAACTTTTATCATGATTCGATTAAAGATCATCCTAAAATATCAGTTCCTAAAAAATGTACCGACATCAATAAAGACACGTACGGGGCAATGTGGGTGAACACCCTAATACGGGGCGGGGTAGGTCACCCCGATGTGGGGCACGGTGGGGCACGGTGGGGCACGGTGGTGTCCTTAATGTGGTACAATCCGGGAAGATCCCTCTCATTCCCGAGATAGATCACTGTGGATACGATAGGATCTTCGCAAGGAAATTATGGACCTTTGTTTCGTCCAAGAGCCTAGCTTTAGGGCTTTGGGTATCATATTTGAAGTTTAGTGTTTAAAACTTAAATACGTAAATTCTCGGCAACATCTGACATTTATTTATTTATTCTGTATTGTAAACGAATCACAATGGGCGGACTAAATGCCTATTGGAATTTTCTACCAGCGAAGTATAGAAGCCAGGTATTGGTGAAATTTTAGGTAGGTATTATATTTTCTTTCCTTCTCTAATTTGCTTGGCAAGTTTATCGAAAGGAAGGAATTTATCAGGCCAAGTGGGCTGGTCCGTAAGCCCCAGGGGAAGCGGTACAGACGTAATTCAATAACAAAGGTCGGCGGAACCACAGAGCGAAGTGTAAACGGAACTGTCTTATAAATTTACTCTTTTTAATAAACCACGTAGTTTTACTTCTAGGTGGGCTGAGTATTGCTACCGAGAATTTCTAGTGTTGGAAATATTTCTATCGTAAGCAAATTATAATATGGAAAGAGTAATTTGGAATTGAAAGTGCATGAGCCGCAAATACCCAAAAAAGGTGGAGTTTGGCCATTTAAATTATTAAATGCCAAGTTAGAATTTTTAAGATTCCCCTGTAGTTTTCCCCCAAATTTTTACCGCTTATTGACTGCCAAGTCATGATATTGACCACTTTATTTCAAAAAAAAAAAGTAAAAATGTTAAGAAAACATTTTAAATTTTTTATTTTTGCCGTATTCATTTTAGTATTGTATTAGGATAAATGAAGAATCACTTTTGTTTCATACTATATGTACATTTCTTACGACATGGCACCTAAAAATAAGTCATTATAAAAATTCTATCAAAACGTTGAATTGATAATTTGTTAATGTTTGATAGACTATTAATTAATTTAACATTTCTATTCCATATTTATATCTGCGATCGTAACAGATGGTGTTTGTCAATTTATTATTGTATTGTTCATAAAATTAATAAAGGGCTTGAGGGATTCCGATGTCACTATTAGTCCCTTTTGTTAAATTAATTAATGTATTTTGTTCAATTTACATTAGTAACTGATTAGTAAAGCGCGCTGCGCCCCGCTGGTAGGGTGGATCGCAAGCAATCTCACTGTTAAGCGAACTCGGGCGCGGTCAGTACTCGGATGGGTGACCGCTAATGGCTAATTTCTGGCGCAGTTCCGTGATTCGGAAAGCACGTCGCCGTAAGCCGTCGGTATTGGTTGTTATTGAGCGATAATAGTCGTTGAACCTAATTGAAGTATTGAAATTTTTTCAATCTGTCTGTTAATCATCGAAATGTATTAATAAGGGTAGCACTCAGTCCTTCTTTGTAATTTAATCTTGGCAGCGTTGTCGTGGGTGCATATGGGCATTATTCACTACCTATCACAGTATGATAGTAAACAAAATGAAATATCTAAACCGGTAAATACTTGTATTGCTTGCGGGGGATAAAAGTTTCGCAATCTATTGCTTACACTCTTTGTTTCGATTAGTTTCTGATAAGTTTATGTGTAAAACTATAGTGATTCCATTCAATATAACACATCTTTCACAAACCTGCGGTTAATACATCATGTGAACTTCTTTCCTATTAAGAATTAATCCCTATAAGCCCTTTGAATGACGGATTGGCATTATAACCACTATACTGCGAGTGTATGACTTTAATGTAACCTTTATATCACTAATATATTGCGCTTCAATTATGGTATAATAACGGCCGTCGGGCCGGTTACGATATCATAGTCATCTCATACATTTGTGCGTATTTTTAGTTCTATTGAATTCTTTTTTAAATTTGCTGTGACACCCATTAATGTAAATTGTCCTGGATGACAAGTTGATTAAGGATTCGTTGGGAGCTATTTATGCAATCATTAATGTTACAATGATGAACGGTCTTCGAGTTGGTAAGATGAATTAAATTGTCAGCATTAAACCGAATCCGCTTCTAAATTATGATACCAGTATGATTTATCGAAATATGCTAAAGAAGCTTTTTTGTTTTGGAAACGTGCCAAATTGCATATTATTTGGATCTGTTTTTGATTTGAATCCCAATTGTGTCTCTCAAATAAATGGTTGACGCAATTTTGTTTTTACCGACTTCAAAAAGTGGGAGGTTCTGTGTTCGGCTGTATTTTTTTTATGTTCACTGATATTTCTGTTTGTCAACCGATTGTCAATTCTTCTTCACATGAAAGTGTTTTGTCTTTATAGGAGAATTCTATTAGCGCCTTTCAAGAACCTACCTAATGTTCATGTCACCGAAGATACAGAATATTCCTTATCTCAAACGTACCTACCTACGTAGTGGAAACGAACGTTTAACTCGAATCGTGGATTACCGCTACGAATCTGGAACCTACTAACGATCTAACTAAGTACCTATATATCAGGCTATCGTTTGCTAGTCTTGTACTTCAGAATCAATAAATTCAAATTCAAAATTTTTTATTCATGATAAAGTACACGTATACACTGGATGAAGAACGTCAAATAACTCGGTACATCGGCTTTAGGCGCCCTTTTGG
>DWQK01002982.1:0-12214 GCA_018231225.1 Noctuana stator | reverse complement strand
TTTTTAATACAGTCCATTCATACAAAATTCATACATTAGTTTTATTTGGTTGAGACCACCAGCAAACAACTGGAGCTCGACACCCCAACAGGGACGAATTATAACAGGGTTTTTGTGAAACCTAAGGAGGTTTTGTAGCTGTAATACTTCACGCTGATTTAAACAATAAAACGTTTTCTCCTTGGTTAAGCGAGCGTTGTGGGCTTTGGTTTTAGTTTGAGAGGTGCCCAGCAGTGGGGCAGCGATGACTTGATAATGGTGAACGGTACTGGTAATAACTGTAAAATATATCTTAAGAAAATTTAAAATCGACTTCAAACCAACCAGCTTTTAAACTTTGATAGACTTTACAGTTTTTGTACGATAGATCGCTCTATATTTTCATTATTTCAGTTTTTTACGGCGGTGTCCGATATTTTTGACACGATTATACTCGTATCGCATACATCGCCTCCTTCCCGTTCCCGGGAGTTCCCCGCAGTCCTGCATCACGCTTCTCCAAACCCCGTTTAAGAATGGACGTTAAGTAGATTTAGGTATAGAGCAGCTCCCGCAAGCTGCTAAAAACGCTGTTTATCAACCATTTTGTCAAATAGCGTATAAAACGTGGTGCGGTTGCGGCGCGCCAGTGAGTGAGATAAGATGTTGGCTTTTGAAAAGAGAGCATTTTCTCTATTTATATTTTACATAATAATGTATCAAGTGGTTGCCTGTGGTATTATTTCGGCCTGATAGTGTTCTAATCCACGAATAGATGGCGCGTCGACCATAATCATACAATAACAGTTTTGAAAGATACAGCATATCCAATAGTTCTCCTTAAATTGGAGTTTGTAAATGACTATAATCCGAAACCCCCAACACATACAATAGAAGACGGAATGAGATCCTTGTCATAACTCATACTGCAACAATGACCTACGAGTAAGTAAATAAACAATAATAATCGTATAACGTATTTTGGTGCAGGTATAAAGTGTGAAGTGTTAGTATTGTGTACTATATGTAAATGTTCCCTTTTCATTTACACTACTTCGCTTGGAACACAAAATAATCATAAGGGTCATTGCTCATTTGGTACTAAAGGATGATATGTATGTATAGTGTATGAAATCTAAATAGGAAGTAGTGGTCATAAAACACTTAATTAGAGGATACATTGGACGAAAGACGAGTTTTCTCGAAAACTCATAGATTATGAAGATGTTGAGGAGTAGGTACTAGGTACAAAAAGCCTTATTAAAATACAATAGAAGAGGTATTATGACCGATAAAATTTCTTGCATCTAATTAAGTTTCCATGATAATACTTAAGGCTATGGTAATACAGCATTCAGTACATGATCCTTCGTAATGTACCCGCACTTAATAATTGTCTTCTCATGACATTTCCGTCATATGAACATGATTTATGTGTTCCGTTGCTTTTATTAGATTCCTGATCCGCAGATAAGCGGGATTAGGAAGAACGAGAAAATTTCCTTTACACAGCGTTTTCATCATGTATTTTTGGCTTGACGAGATTGTGGAGAGATTTTATCAAATATTGCGACAACATGATAAAAAGATCACCCGTATTTTTTTGCGTACGCGTACATAAATAGGTAACGCCTTTATGAGATGTTGTGATGTGTATGGAAGTATGTTTAGGTAAGGTAGATAACCATGATCGATGAAATTATCTCACTACTAGATGAACATATTGCAATTTAAGTTACAACTGTAGTGAACAAAGAGAATAAATTGATGTAAATACATTAAGGGGGATTAAAGAGAATGTAGTAAATCAAAATAATTTCCGCTGGCGTGCCTTGAACACAACATCACATAACATCGCTTACGCCGCAATACACTCAATCTAAACTTGGAACTCAGTTAAGACGCGCACACTTGCTCACTTGGACAACTTGGAGTCCTCAGGGCTACGGTGCTCAACTTTGCATGTTTTTGTGACAGGATTGTTTATGAGGAACGGTCTTGTCTATCACAACTCACAGCAGCACGTAGTTGATAGTTAGTATACCATTGAATGGAACCTCATCGTTATGAAGTGAATTTATTAATTTACGACATAACGGGAGGTACGGAGGAGTTTTGAACGTCCAAAGACGGGATGGATGGATTTATAAGCTGCAGGCGGGCATGCAGTTAGTTTTTACCGACTTAAAAAAAAGAAAGTTCTATGTTTCCGGCGTTTTTGAACCGTTTTTGATATTCTTTTTTATATGAATGGGTTCTAAAATTCTTCAATAATTTATTTTGGAGTCTGTGCCTTGTGCGCATACGTTAGGTATATACAGAAAAATAAAAACAATTCAATGATACAAATCTTACAAAACTCGTACAATGGTCTCACACGTCTCACACAATCCCCACGCGACCAAAAAGGAAAGTGAGGCAAGTGATACAAAAACTAAGTAATTAATAGTCCAGGTCAGGTATGCGTTGGGTCGATCCCAACGCATGACCCAACAAACGCAATATATTGCCCCGACAGTCGACACACACATGACACGTAATATGTGTGCTGGTGTTTTGCTTCAGAGTGACTCATGTAGACAATACTCGTATACCCGGAACCCACGGACCGAGCAAAACGATGTTTTGTGCCTTCCGATATTAAACAATACATTTCAATACAATAGGGAAGTGTTGACACCATTTGTAATTAATTATATAACATTATTCATCTAAAAAGGGACTATAAAGGAATTGTCTAAGAATTTATTTTGACTCATATTGTTTAGTGAATTATAGATCACCTCACGTAATGTATGGACGCCCCCTAAGTTCACAAGTCAGCTGACATATTTTTTATTGTTTCAAAGTTAAACGTAATAAATTTAGTACAATCAAAACAATATAAAATTTGTCAAATTCAATTTATAATATGAATGGCGACAATTACACACATAGGTACAGAACAAAATTGCGTTCCATTTCATAAAACACAAATAAAATGTAATGGCAAACTTTGAATTACGTATTTAACGTTATCAGCATAATGTGTACTCTCAAAGTAAACAAATTGTGCGCACTTCAACCTAGTACATAAATGAGATCGTGAATATCTAATCCAACATTGCAGCACACAAAGCGCGCGCTTCACCTACCCGATGTGTCCTATCGATCTCCCAATCTATCCAATTCAGAGAGTTATCAAGAGAAAAATATTCATGTGGAGGAAATTCATTTGTTCTCCGTGGCTGTCAGACAGCGTGTGATATACGGTCCGCCGGGATGGCATCAGTGACCTGCTCGCCGTGTCACCCGCAGGTCACTTTCACGATTTATGACCGCTAGCTGTAAGTTATGGGCTAAAGCGTAGTTTTACTGTATATTCGACCTTATATTATATTGTGAAGCTGAACGTTTGTGAAGTTGAACCTTGTGATTCGTGGAATTTCGTCAAATTTTGATTTGGACGGTGGGCCTTTAAGTATATTGAGGCAGCTCTGTTTTTTGTTTGTTTTTTGGCTGGGCAAGGCCAGCGCAGCATTGAAAAACCTTGAGTTTACTACTTTGCCCTTCTTCTTAGATGCCTTCTTAGATGCTAATGTATTGTATATTATGAATTGTTGTTGTTGTAGATAGATGTAGCTTAAGACTTTAATTTTGAAAATAATTCATAGATGAGCGCCACTTAATCGACCTATTTCGCTAATTAGTAGTTTCCGCCCGCCCCCGGCCGCCCGCCCTCCGTCTAGGGACGTGCCTGCTTGAACAGTATTATTAGATATTAGATCTAATATTGTTGATTGAATAATTGATTGCTTTACGAACTATTATTATCTTTCACTTTATCAGGTAACAGAGAGATCTCTCAAGGAACTTTGGTTGTGTTTATTTACTATGTAATCTAATATTAATACAATAGTTTTGTTTGCGATTCGTTACACGGAGAATGTTGTAGGGCTGAGTCTACTTAGTATTTAATTAAATACTTTTAGAATAATATTGCAGCATGCATGTGTTTTATATCGCTTATGAGTAGCATAGTAGCATGCAGGCCACCTCATGTTAAATAGTCACTGCAACCCATGGCCAGGACATCCATTTTAGCCTCACGTAGAAAAGAAGTCCTTCTTAAACTCATACGTGGTGGCGTTGATACTCATGAGGACTGACATGGTCGCCTCAAATATAGTGTGTCCGGCATCCACTCTCCGCAACTTTATTGTGGAAAGAAGTTTTTAAAGAGAATTTAATTTGTACATCTATAAAGGTAAATATGGTTTGAACTACATGCTATTATCATACCTTTATATGAGTATTTATTGCATATTTGTGCAAATAAATAATATTGCCTGTGGCTTTGTCATTTTTACACGTTGATCAGAGTTTGTGCCACCCCTAGTGCAAACTAAACGAGCTCGGATTAAGTTCTTCCCAGTAATACGATCGCTCTTTTAATATTAAAACAGTCTCTGTTGAAATTAAAAATAGCAGCAATTCGGCCATTTGCTAATGAAACCAGGATTTTGTAGGATATTTTGAAATATTGAAGAGGGGTTGGTTTAATAAATAATAGGAGAGTAGTTAAGCTTTTTCCTGTTGCTCTGCTTAGTTACAGTTGGCGGCCATTACCCAATACCGTAGGGAGGGAAAATATATTTAAAGTAGAGACCACAGACCATATAAATTAGATAAGAGTTTGATACGAGTACGTAGCCAAACTGGTACAGTTCTGTCGGGGAGGGAGATCAGCCACACTCATACCCTGCCCCTATTTCTTGGGAGGTTTTGAGATAGATCTTAGCATCAGAACGTATCAAAAATAAAAATGCTGGCACCAACTTAAAAAATTGTAGCCTCTGAGTTTTTACATATTATTTTATTAATTTTGGAACAATTTCTTTTTGAAGTAGTTTTTTTAAATTCCCTTCTTATTTTATGAAGTTGGCGGGTGTATCAACAAACTTTTATATACTAACTTATATACTAACTTCATAATAGAATTTTAGATTTATGAATATTTATATGTACTGACTATAATATTTAAATACAATTTTACATAAATTAAGCTCATTTTTTACTCCGACGTTCCAAAACTATTATTAAATAGCATTGAACAATATCTTGTAAGACCCAGATATACGAGTATAGGTTAAACGTAAATTAGATGTTATGGGCTGTTTATTCAGTTGTTTATTAACACTAAACAAACTATTCAGACTAATTTAAGTTTATTTTGTAAATTAAATTGATGAACATCAACTTTAACTCCTATTTTGTTATTGTAATGTGCTGACGGCGTTGTTACGAGTATGTCGACTGTATGGTGGCGGATTTTGTGGGTTCTTACAATATTAAAGTTTTCTCGTTTTTCTTCAGCGTATCAGAAGGACTCTGGGATCCCATGCTTAGCACCTCATGCGAGCATATCCCACACACAACGTCATCATACTCTTGTTTACTGGTTGGACATATCATGAGTCCTGGGTAACAATGTAATTAATAAATAATGTAACTGTGTGAATGAAACGGACATGCAAAATTATAAAATATTATGTATAAACCATAAAGTTGTTGTTTTAGGGCAGTTCAAAAGATTTGTCAGGATTTTGTGTCTAGTTCGCGATATGTCAACCGCGATGTGTCCGGCCGCAGTCATGTGTCACGACCCGATGTGTCCGGATCCGGGCACGATAGTTGGATCCCGATGCGTCAAGACCCGCGTCGGCACGACGCAGCGACAGATATATAACGCCGCAATTTGCCACGTCGCAACACGACATGATATATCGCTCGCCCGATACCGCAGAGTTTATCCCAAATATTTATAAAACCCCCGAAATGTAGACGGAGCAGAAATCGTAACGCGTTGAAGCTTATTGACGTTCGCTCTGTATTGCCCCCATATGTTCCGGATTTATTCAGAGTGTGGAGCTCGTTCATTTTTGCTAAAGGTGAAACATGAGTGGAACTGTCACTTCCATTTATTTGTTGGTTTACAAATATAGGTTGTTTAGGCATGTTTTTAGATAAAAGGGTAACAAAGAAAAGTGTTAACTAATACTGTGGGTTTGATTTAGTGACATAAAAAAATTTTACTTTCGTTATAATAAACATTAAAGTCTAAAGGCTTCTGCGACTGGTAGTAACAATAAAGGAACATCTAAACGACACAGAACCATAACTACATTTTAAATTAAAATGATAACTAGTCGTATTTACTTGCAGCTTTATGTGTAATGAGTTTATTTCCATTACACAAATAATTTGTTTCACTGTAGGTATTCATTTCACTTATTCGTTGACGGTTGTTTCTTCATAATTTATCATATTTGCATACATATTATATTCAACTGAATAAGTCCTAAGTTATAGAAATATAAAAAAGAAACGAAATACTCGTAGTACCTGGCCGCCAGAAAACCAAAATAATTTTTCAAATTAAATTAAATTTTCAAATTTCACATTGAAAACTTACGCAAATTGCTAGATAATCTGCAATGAAACTGGTACGAGTATATGATATTCAACTAAGTCCCTACTAAAGACACATTCCGACCTCCTTTGATCGTTGCTTAACAATACTCGTATGTTCAGACTTGCTTGTTTTGTTCTGAGGAGTGTCATTCCACCGAGAAAATGATTTGGGTCAAGTAGTGAGTAATACATGTTTTATTTTATTGGAGTTGGATGATGTTATTAATGATAAGGGGTATGCTTCGTTCATAGCAATTCAATGCCTTTACAAGTATGACTGACGTTTCTGAGCACGGTGTATATAGTCAAATTTTATTATTGCGTAGGCTATTAGGAAAATAGCGAGCTGTACAATAAGTTATTAAATACTTTAATCATAATAACGTAATATTATGTTAACAACTCTAATACAATATTAATGATATTCTCGGTATGTGTATATGCGGCACAATTAAATTAAATCTAAGCTAGTTAGACACGAAATTTATTAACAAACATTTGGGTACAATTCACATAATTAATTTTGCGAATTACCAACGTAGCACAAGAATTGTAGTAGCTACGTGTTGCTAGTTCGTTGATAAAGCCTCAGAATATTGAATTAGAGTAATCCTCCAGTTTTCATGTAAGCCGGCTCGCCCGAAGGGTTCGCGAGCATTTTGGGAAATATCGGTTTCCCGAGGGAATTTATTTTCCTTATGAAATATTTGATGTTGACCAAACTAAGGATCAGAGTTACGAGTACCTCGACGTTTTGTTACAAAGATTTCTGCTAATCTGGACCTTTTTAAAAAAGAAATGAAGCGCGCTAAAAGGTATAAAAGTGTGTTTAAAAATGTATTTCAATGTAATGCTTAATTTACGGGAATAATAATGTCCCAGGTCGTCCAGTAGCTGTAGCTATTTTATGAAAGAAATTATTATGTTATATGTTCTCAAAGTAATTAAATTACAACCAACGCCATTTATTTTATGTAGGTAAAACTAATTCCTTTGTAGATTATTTAATGTATAGCCCTGTCGTAAGTTGTTATTGTAACTTTGCTTTACAAAACTCAGTAAAACATTTAATAAGTTGTTTACGACAAAGAGTTCTTACCGCGCTTTGTTTAGAGGTTTCCGTTCAAGCACTTGTAGATGCAATTAAGTGCAAAGTTTTTCAATTTGCCGCGCACCTGTGCAAGTTTCGTTGCATTTATACTTTACACGGCCAGTTTGTAAAGCTTTGAAGTAAAGAAATTGAAATCGATTCCGTATATTTTATCGTTGTAAAGTTTAAATTTTATTTATGAAATACCTCCGTTGTTTCTTAATTTTATTTAAGTACATACTGATTATACCGTAATATGGGCTGAACCTCTCGTATTTCGATAAACTGCTTATTTGAAAAACTTATCCCAAACACAAATCCAACTTTAGCGCACGCGACGTAAATAATGACGCAAGCTGGCGTCCTGCCAGTGCTGCGTTATTCGACGTCACGCGTTATATGACTGCGTTGCGTTGCGTTACGAGGCGTAAGTGATCACTTCTGATTCAATGACTTCTGTGCTTCACTAGCAATTTACTCCGGAGTGAATAGCGTATTATTTTGAGGTCGGCAACAACGGTAGTGACTTGTTTTGTTTGTGAATAGATACAATAGTGTGGTCATGCAATACAAGTGTCCTGAACATTGACTAATTAATTTATTGAAGTAGAAAAGTGTTACTGTTTTGCCCATTCTACTATCAAAGGTTGCTCTTTTATAGGATATTTCGTACGAATTTCTTGTTTTCGGCTCAATTTTGTTTTTTTTTTATGCGTGCTCTTCCAACTATGACTTTTATTATTATCTAAAAGAATCTGAACTTATGCCCTTTATCATCTCTTTTCACATAAAAAAATCAGAGAATATACTCGTAGTATTGACAAATACATTAATAATGTCGAGGTGCCTGGCTTCTCGCCAGCACCAATCATTACTTACATCGCTTGCAGTTGCAGCTGCAGTGCTCGGACTGCGGAACAAAGTGTATGAATGGACTGTTAATTGATCTGTAGAATTTATTCTAGTTGTGTTTATACAATATATGACCGCAACTCATTGTATGTCATGGATTTCTCTCTACACGATCGCTTGCAACCTGCGACAGACATTGTTTCCATGCGAATTGGTGGATATTGAGAAGCGTAGCCTCAAAATAATTTTCTACCGTGAGTTTGTTACTCAGTCTGTTTGTTGTCACCTTAAAGTTAATTTATGTGGGTGTTTTGGAATCATCCGCGTAGATCTTAAGACTAGATTCAAATATTGGTATCCGACCAAGGCGGTGTTGACCCTGAGCGTACCTCCTACGATTTTATTTTTGGCACTACGGTTTATAAATCTCGTTTTTGGGACAATCGTCATTATGCAAATAAAAAAATTTTATAAACGCTCCTTCTTTTCTTTTCATACACACGATAAAAATAATAGCGTTGAATACACTATTGTCGTGTAGGATTTTCAATTAATCCTTTATCTTGAACATTAAAATTAATGATAACTGGTGACAAAATAAATTCGCGCAAATCTGCATGCCTAAGACATGTGAAAGCATGTGTCATTAAACGAGAAATGAAAGCGTTACATCATTCATTATTTTTAATGAATGCGACGTTGTGTTCCAATGACCTAGAACTGAAATATATCATAAGAGATAAACAAACAAACGATACAAGAGTATTGTTCGAGGAATCAGCTCAGTGAGGCTACGTAAGGACTAGTAAAGTTATAACACTTAAGTAGTAATACTACAAACCGTAGAAGTATTCGCGATCTTGACACTTCTTCGATCGGTAGACTTGTTCAATGTGGCAACTAGATACGAGTAAGTTCTTAAAGAAAACTGGTGACTATAATTCATGCGTCTAAACAGGAATTGCTGTGGAGCAGAGCGGCGGCATCGGATATTCATGGGCGGCAGTTAGCGAGATTTAGAGCGAGCCGGGGATGCGCTTACATTATATTTCATAGAAATGAAGTGGCAGCTTGCATCCAGATATCATGTTTAATCAAAGGAGAGTTGTTTCTTGTTGCCTTGCTATGTATAGGAAAAAAAAAAATTTAATATTTATGGAATTTACCATTCTTCTGATTTCTTTTTCTCTTTTTCTTTCATTTAAATTTTGTAATTCAATTAAACGTCACCTTTTACGACTGTAGGTAATCCTCTAATTTCAGTGCTCTACTTGCGTTCCACTAAATTTCAACTAGTAATTTTACACTAACAACTTAGTTTTGTGTCCTACCTACATACGTATATACCAGCAGCACCAGCTTGAATTTTGTTTATGCCAATTTTAAATTTAACCCATAATCAGCAATACGGTTAAACTAATAACAAACTCTATTAAGTGATCAGTAGCACCGCGGTATTTGCATAGTGAGCAAGTAGTGCGGGCTCGCTCGGGGTGAGGCGGCGGCGGCCTAAGGGAAAAGACGTAGCAGTATAATTTTTTTTACAATTTATGAAAAGTGTAGCTGCATGAAAATACATTTTATTTTTAACAGCCATACAATGTTTAAGTTATAACCAGTTTGTTGTACTGTGTGGTTTTCTAAACGACAGGGTGCTTATACAATAGTGTAATTGAAAATTTTAATTCAAATGCAAAAACATTTAAATAATATGAATTTCTTTCGTTTAGGTACGAGTACATTTTATAGAAGCCAGCTCGCCGCACACACTCGACGACAAATAAATTAGATCACTGAAAGTTACCCGTCGGCGGCGGCCCTAATGACTTATTGAAGGGGCCGGAGATAGATTTCTTTAGTTTCCTCACTTATATCACTCGTAAATCTTACAACTTTCGTATTTTTTTGTGAACAGTTCGTTAGCCGTGTATTCAAGTTTAGTACGAGAAGAGAATTATTTGTCACGCTTATATTTTATGCCTTTTTTTAGACTTTAGTATTTTTTTTATAAACTAAGTTTAGCAAATAGGCAGACGGGCGAGCTGCAGGTACGTGGCGACTGTTGCCTATGAACGCTGGCAACACCAGAGAAGTCACCGATGCGTTGCCAGCTTTGAAGGAGACCTCTTTAGCACCTATTTTAAAGGATGTATTGTCTCCTCCAGATTATAGTTCGATAACTGGATGTACGAAGCAGCGTAGATATTTCCATATTGAGTAAAGTAATTAGAAATTAAAAAGGTCAAGCAGAGTCCAATAAGGGACAGCGTGGACCACATCCCCCAACTTTCAATGAGTTGGAGCTATCTGCATATCCCAAAATCCATTTATTTTGAACGACAATCTCCGAAATTTTACAATTAGACCCAAACCGCATGAATATGTTTAGAGTTTGGGTCGTCGTGAGTGTCGTGACCCGCTACAGCGCGGCGTTGACATTTGCGAGTGTACATTCGGGGATGTTAGGTTTTCTGGATTTTAAATCTTTTTTACACAATGCATTTCTTGACGATAGGTTAGGCGCAAAAAATTCAAATTGCATTATAATACGACCGTCTCGGAGGAAAAATATCATTCGTAAGTAGCGTATACTAAAAGTGCTAATATTTTTAAAAATGTCTGTCACGCTAGAAACAGCACGAGGCACGGCTAGGCTCGAAAACACACGGGCGGGTTACCTCCGGATTATTAACTGATATAACTCGAATGACTAGCAGAATTAATGTAAAATGAATGAATTGATAAGATATATAAAAGTCTTAGTTCTTTAATAATAGTTGTAGATATATTATGATATTATACTTATAAAAGTATTGAGATAAGAAAAATATTTTAGTCAAATTGAAACGTAAAGTCTACTCGTGTAGATCAAAGGTTTGATTGACGGACTCAATTAAGAATTGTGTCACGTAAACGTCAAGGTTACCTAATTAAATGGCTTTTCTTTTGAAACGCCTCCCTTTCAAGATCTTTTAATATCGACGTTAATAGAGAATGACTTACTGAATTCGACATAATATATTTTTACTTAGACTTAGGAATAGAGATTCCATCAGATTGACGTTACATCAAAGCCTGGTTTACTCATTTCAACTTTTAATAAGGAAATTAGATGAAATGAGAGTACAGAAAATCTTGATAATAAATAATATATATCACTAAGAAAAACACACTGCATAATATAATACTTAAATCAGAAAAATTTCTACTTCAGTCAGTCATAACAGTAGTTTAAAAGTTAAATTTGATAGCCGAAATTATAACAAAAAATATTAAGATGACAAGAACAAACAAGTAGCTAAGAGATAAAAATAACAATAGCCACAATGTGAATACAATATGTACGTGCGACCTATACAAATTCTATCACGTTTTTCATTAATACCGTATGAACCCTTCAGGTTATCGTCGACCTCTGAGGGTCCATACACAAAGATCACTCCAAAGTGGGTACGAAGGAGCTGAAGTAAAAGGCTGAAGTACAACACCCACCATCAAGTCCTTGCGTCGTCTTAAGGTCTACAACAAAATGTTTTAAAATATATTCAGAGTCACGGGCGGCGGCGCCGCGCTTCGATCAGGTGCGGCGGCTCGTTCATTGCGTATTCATCACATTTTTATAAGCTCTTACAGTTTACTTGCTTATCATGGTTTGCGTAACACCTCTCCAAGTGCCCTCGTAATTTTTTATCGTGGTTTTTGATGAAGGGAAATAGAATGCGCTAAGAGCAAAATACGTCGAAACAAGGCCTCTCCTTGGAAGGGGGTGAAGTCAGTGACGCGATAAATTAATTAATTAACTCTATCACTATTGGTATTGATAGAGTTAATTAATTAATT
>DWQK01002981.1:0-12217 GCA_018231225.1 Noctuana stator | reverse complement strand
CTTTCGTCGAGCAACTCATGACTCCGTGTTTCAGATTCAATTACGGAAAAATAGTGTATTTTTGCGGCAATGCATTCGAAATGAGTCCAGTCGCACCGCGCTGCAATTTATTTCCTTGGAACTAAAAAGTACGGGGCGGGCCGAATTATTCGAGAAATCTTATATTGTGAAATAAAAGTACCTAATGGTTTAAGCAGAGTTTCAAAAATACATTTTAAAATGTAAATCCGTATATTAATATTGAATTTTTAGCATGGCAGAAGTTTAAATGACGAAATCCTAATTCAATTAATTAACAGGTAAGTATTACCGTTATGTGACTAACCGTAATATATTCGGGATAATTTTAATACCTTTACTTGGAGTTGATAAAACTAATTTACAGAAGTGAATTCTAAATTGTTAAAATATTTATGTAAGAGCAACTAGCTTTTAAGTTACTGAAAATTTTAATATTTAATCACTCTTAAATATACAATATTGCTTTTTCATTTGCTAAAAGCGATGTTGAAATATGTACAACTTCTGCTGCATACATAATATATACCTACATTATGCGGCGAAGCCTATCCATATGCATTATTCTTTCATAGATAAACGAGTCCTCGTAGATAACAATGGACCTATAAACCATAGATAAAGATGGAAACTCGCGAACCCAGTGGAGGAGAGAAGGGGAAGAATGTACAATTGATATGCTACGGATATGAGTTAGGAAATGCATTATCACACAGCAAATACTTCAATCTCGGTATTTGTGGGATTCAGTATGTCGGTATCGGTCGGAAGATTTGCGAACAAAACACGGCATATTAAAATTATAATATTTGTAAATGTTAGCCAAATGTATTAAAGTTTATAATTTTAGACACAGGCGGCTTTTTTTTAAATAAATTTTAAAACAATTTTTCCACTACGCTGGGCGACCGCTAGTATTTATAATAACTACAAAGCTATAAAGTAATAATTTTCTCTATCGCTAATTTCCGCTGACGGGAGTTAACAAGGCGGAATGTTTTAGGACTCCCCGCTGCATGTCGAGAGGTGTTTACGCGCATCTTGAAGCACCCTTTCAGCACTGACGGGATTGAATGGGATCACGGTTGCCTATGAAGTGGCTCATGGAGTGCTATGAGACTATGTTTCGTAGAGAAATTCAAGACTTTACGGATTTGTAAAATGATCTATAATTGCTTTTCATAGAAGTTTAAAAACACAAAAATCCTCTACAAATATGTTGTACCTATTCTACGAGTAATAAGTAAACATAATTATGGTTCGAGAGCAAGAAAACAGCTGATTATTATACCTACAGAATTTTTTATAAATATAACAAATGTAAATTCATCATATTTTAAACTTTTGCATCCCAGGGAATCGAACCCAGGATCCTCTGAAAAGTGAACCGGCATGACAAGCATTACATTATGCGGTTCATCACAATACGAGTACTAGAAGATCGCATATGCGAATTTTTAAATAATTAGTGCACTACGCTTGGTATCACTGCAGCGCATAACTTTAGTTGCATGCAGTACTTAGGTCGGGGGTTACAATGTGTGGCCAGCTTAATCCCTGCCGCCCGCCCAGAGTTATGTTATCGCTGTGTGGTCGTGGCTTTATTTGCCAGTTAGTAAAGAACTAATTTGGAAACTCTGAACCAGTTACAACAACGGACATTTTCAGAAAATGTATTACGGTTTTTTTGCGGTTTTTATATTAACCTATTCAACTGTGTCATACTCGTAACATACAAAATTATGTACCCCGAGATAGGTTAATGTCATAAAAAAAAACAATATAAATTAAATTACACATAACCACACACTACCGAACATCTACTGAAACCGAATACTTACTCGTATATTATTAATTAATACCAAAATAAAACACTTGCTGAAATTATTTTAAAATAATGTGTTTGATTTCCAAACAATCTTTACAGGTGTTTAATCAAAGCGAATCTTAGTAAAGCAAGCCAGTGACATAAATTAGGGCCACACCTGCAACATTGCGGCTAAATAATGGCAAACACAACGCAGCCGTAAGTTACGACGCCAGGGTAAGGGCACAGCTTTAATAAACATTACAGCTTATACAAGATGCAGTAATAAGAATCTGTGTAAAGACCTGGCTTCTGACTAGGAACTGGAATATAGTCTGGAATATATAAAAATAACTATGGACTAAAATCAATAAAGTTAAGAATTTTATTGATTTTAAACGAATACAAAAAACTTTTGGGTCGGTATGAAATTATAACAAAATCGTGTCCATCCCTGTCCATCCGTAGTTTAGTTAAATAATAAATGTTTAAAGTCCGTACAGGAATGTAGTATGTGTAGATAAAATACTTTCTCTACATGCTTCGTTGGATATTAATAACAAACATGGAGTGGACAGTACTAAATCCCCGATTTTTTTTTTAATTCTAACAAATTATGTTCGTAATAATATTGTTTAAGGGAGTTGTTATTATCGCGCTCCAATTAAGTCAACGCGAAGTATCGTTTGATTTTAATTATGTCAGAAAAGTTTTTTTTGTGTATACTTAATTAGAGTGACAAGTTGTTCAGAATCGAAGCTGATCTAATTAACGTTGATACTAGAGCGCCGCCGACTTTAATGTTCGGTCCTATAATACAACAGCAAAACATGTACAATCATCTGTTTGTCAATTACATAAAATTGATTGATTCAACAAGATAAATACGAAATTAATATGATTATATTTGTCGTCATTGGTATACAATCAAACGGTACAAATTAATCGGGCATAGAAACAAATTGCTTCCCAGCCGCTTCGCTAACCCGGAAATCAATAATTAATTACATTCGATTTTCATTGATTACAGCAATTTGCAACTTAGTGTATGCTCTACGAGTACATTTACCTTTGCTGTATTCTAATTGTAATATCTAACGACTAGGGCTTTCTGTTCCTAAGCCTAAAGTTAATAATATATGTATAATTTATATGCAAATCAAATTAAAAACTTATTAAAATAATAAAGTTTTGCTTCATAGCTTTTGCTCAGATTTTTTTTTAAATACGTGGATGCTTTTCTTTTAAACATTTTCTCTTACGTCCTCCTAGCTCTAAATGAAATTATTCAATGATTATTCTCTTGTGTAAAAAAAAATAATTTAGAGTTGTATTATAGTATATGGATATAGATTAATTTAGAGTTTATTTCTTTGAAGTCGATTATAAATTATTATTAAGAATTTTATTTACGCATATGGTGCAGCAATGGCAAAAATGCAAGGGCATTGTTTATTTTAAAGCTTAGAGTCAGTAATAAAGTACTTTCATGAAACCTACATTAAAATTTATGTATATATATCTTTTTTGTATATAGTTGTCTTATTTTTTTTTATTGAAAGTTTCTCTTGCAACAAAACATGCGATTCGTTTCATTTTCTCATTTGCATTTAAAAAATGTTATGGGAATTTCGCCATTACCGATACACAATGTAATAATACGGGAATATGCTACCAAGCGAACATAATGTAGAGAATTCCAAACATTTTGCGTCAAATGGCACGTAAAGGTTTTCGAAATATCAAAACGCCTACGCGCTTCCCGCATCGAGTGCCATTATCTTTTTGTTTATAAACGTTACAAATTTTTCCGCGACACTTAGCCTATTATTTTTCTTACGAACCTTATTGCGTAATAAAAAGTCTCTCAGAATTAAAAGACATACTTGAAAGAAAACTTATATCTCAATAAACAGGACAAAGGAAATATAATCTTCGGTCGTGGGGAGTGACGAGACCAGCAGTGGGCGATAAAAAAGGTTGCAAGAAATCTATAGATGGGCTAATCTGACTGTCTGTCTGAAGTCGTGGTGCTTAAAAAATCGAACTGTTTGTAAACTAAACCATCATAAGCTCATAATGAGTTTACGGGCGGTTATTTTAATGTGAAATAATATTTATTTCTATCCGTTATATTACTAGGCAACTTATAACTTCTTGTCACAAGTCGAAAAATTGCTCGACACTTACAAAGTGTTATAGCGTAGGCGTAACCTTTATTGATATTGAATAAAGTTAGTATGATATGGGGTGCTAATGCGAGGGAAGGTTGCGCGGATGCTAGTGACACGCCTGTAGGCTGGTGTTTAGGACGAAAAGTTGTCCACAAAGCGGTCCAAGATACCGATTCTTTGTTAGCGATAAGGAAAAAACCAAAATTTACAAAAACCGACTGCGCTTGCTCAAAATTGTATATTTTTTAAGATTGTACTGCTAATATTAGCCAGATTTCTTCTTGAAGCAGAAAACAATGACAACATTTTTTCGACCATTTTACGCTTCTCAAAAATGTCAAGATAGTAAGAGTCCTGCCGTTCGGTGGTATGGAATTACATAAGCTAACTGCGTGTACGAGAACATTTAAGAAGTGTGAGTGACAGTTCTATTTAAGAAGCTACAATTCTTTCTGTTCTATCCAAGCCGATCAGTGCCCGACCAGTAACCAGTCCCCCCATGGCACCAGCCTTAGTTTGCCGTCCCCAATATGAGAGCTACAAAGATCCGAGCGAGTATTGTTCGCAGCCGACCGAAGTCTTTATGTTTATTTGTTCACATGTTCCGCCGGGGCTGGTTCGCTCGTTTTTTAGGAACTTTAGCGCTTTTTGAGCACTTATCGATACCGGGTTTTCTTTTTTCAAAAAAAGAATATTTGTAGTTATTACATTTAGTTGTTTATTACTTGTAGCCGCATTTAATAAAGATCTCAGTAAATAGCACTTTGTCACCTATTTCCAAGTAACAGAAATAAAACACGGAACTTGAACACCAACTGTTAAACGGATGATTGGAATCTTCTTGTATTTTAAATATAAAAGTAATATACTCCACAATAACAGTATATTATACACTTATTGTGGTTATTTTCTTTTTTAAAACATAAAACAGTTTAAATTTTGTTAGAAACATTGAGTCTAAAAGGGGTTAGTTGGCCCTTGGCAAAAAAGAATTTGTCTTAATCTACTTATTTACAAATACATATGTATATAGTTACTATATTTAAACATTACAATGGAGTACAATAAGCCTCCTTACAATATCATCTGTAAAATATTCGTATTTATTTTGATCTTTTTTGCTTCAGATGAATTCCACGAATAAAAACAATCCTACTCCTAATATATTATTTTCAAGAAAAATCGAAGTACTAACGTTGAAAATATAAACTGGAATCTATTTATGTTAACATATACACTACACTCCTTTTAGACTGGCCTTTTACAAACTCAGACTCAATTGAAAATAGCCTTACTCTGGTTAAGTAAAACAGAATTAGCCGTTGAAAGTTACCTAAACATGAGCTCAAAGGGAGTTTAATCTAAAGCAGTACGTTCCGACTCTTTCAGCTGACCAAGCCAATACATTTGAAATTGGCAAAAGCCAATTTGTAGCGGCGGCGCTTCACAAGACTTGCACACGTTTTAGATAACGTAAATCTTTGAGCAATTTCAGAAATAGCTACGTGCTACGAAGGGGCTACGAGTGCTACGCCGAATATATTCTATTTTTTGTACGATGCCGACTATGTTATATTTTTTGGTAGTGCAGTACAACCTTAAATTTATATTCAGTGAGATAAAAATATTTTTATTAAAATTTCGTTGCGACAAATTAAAAATACATTGGGTGATGATATTCTTGTTCATAATTCGAATGATAAGGTCTAGAATAATAAATAAAAAATAAATGACATTACATTACTCGACATCCAGCTCGCAGTGGACAAAATTGCGACGAGAATTCCTCTGTTCGCGCGCTGCTTGCAACAAACGGAGATTGCATCGCTTCTGTTGCATTTGTATTGCTGTAGTGCGGGTGAAGTAGGTTACATACAAGTACATACTTATACTATGTTAAATTATACTTTTTTAGGCGCGTCATGAAATTTTGGTTAGAGTGAATAATGTCACACCAAAATTATGACCAAACACTTAGCTCGCTAATTTATTTCACCGTAAGATATTATTTACTTGCCAGTCAACGAATGTTAAAAAAGAATGACCTGAATTGGCTGTGAGAAAAGCCGGTGGGAAACTTTCTCGGCACTCCAATACTATAGTGATCCGTGAAATCCGGCAACGTCTATCCAGCATCGACCCTCCCGGGAACTGTACCAGTTCTGCAAATTTTAAATCAATCTTTCAATATAAATGTGAAATCAAACCAAAACTACGGACATGTTATTGCAGAGCCACAAAGCGCAAATCAAACACAAACAGGGAAACAAGCCAACTCTTGTTACTGGCGCTGTGCTGTTTCGCCAAAACGCCGCTGATTTCTACCAACAAACCGACACTACTACTAAACAATTGTACATACAAAAGCTCTGCGTCACCACTTGCAACGCTCTACAACATGCGATGTACATTGATGGTCTTGTATAAAGACAACGTTAATACTTTTTTAACTAAGCAAGCTATGTATGATGTTTATTAAAATAATGTAGTTGTTGAAATAATAGTTGAGCTGCAGTAGAGGTTTGAGGCTGTGTTTATAACAGTAGGTTAAACGCTATTGGGAGACAGCGCGCGCCGATAATAGTTGGATTACTGATATTGGATCTGCGAGAAAATTGCGACTATTTTCCGACAAATGGTCCAACTGCAGCAAATTGTTTCTAAAATGTATAGTTTTTTGAATTTAATTGAATATAGGTGTATACGCGTCCGTACCTATAACATACTGTTGGTAACAATTAAAAAAGAATTACGATAAATTATTAAGATATTGATAATTACTTATGTAGATACATAGCGCGATCACCACTACCATTATGAGATGTCATTAGAAGCCAACTTTAGCCGTATGTAGGAATACCGTATTAGCCATAGCGGGCAATGCAACGACATCCCATCTGCATATTGATGGCCTGAACACAGGGCAGAGAGACGCCCACTACATCAGGGAAACGACCAACCGCCCCTATTTATCTCACAAAACTTTATTCGGCTGTAACTGTAATGTTTCTTTTTGCGACATCAATATTGTTTAAATAACGATGAAGACGTATATTTTGTCTGTTATTATCAAATAGATTGGCGCGGTTTCCGTTTACTTTTCGGAATGGTCCGATTAGTGAGTGAGTGACTAGTGAGTTAAAGTAAAATAAAACAGAGAAGAGAAACAAAGCTATATGGAACCCAAAGTCCCAGCGGCATATTATACGGCGGTTGATAAATGGTACAGTAAAATATTTCAGGTAATCAATGTGTAGGTAAGCGTTTACCGTGTAAAGTAGATAAGCGGAAATTAATGAACTTTGTTAAAAGCGTGTGCTGAATTGTCGTTTCGCTTAAAAAGAATAATTAATTCAAGGAAAACAGGCGAGCGAGCTGGACATTGGGAAACTCATTTATTCCCAGAGCAATTACCGGTGGAACACACGGCGGGCGTCATCTGGAAGTAAATGAATACACGTTTACCGCGATAAAAGTTTACAATGAAACAATGAGCTCTGCTGGAATCATATAAAGCTGCCGAATAGCTGTCGTTGCGGTGGATGGTTTGTTTTTGGCTTAAATACAAATTCATAAAGGAGCTTAATTATGCAGGCCTCGCATTTACATGATACACGCACAAATATTTAAATTACATTTTATACTGGAGGCAAAACTCAGACATTGCCGGCTGGGAAGACAGACATTTTTCATTTTGATAGCAAAACTTATTTATTAGTGTTTGTGTCGTAATATTTGTCGGTTCCATAGCGCACGTGAAGCTCATACTCATTCCAAACAGCGAATGCTACAGCAATCAATCACACAATCGCAACTGAATTGAGAGGAGAATAAATCGCGCAGCGTCGGTCGCGCGTGCTTCCGATACACGCGATAACGTCGCGCGACTGACTCCGCTTAATGAATATACTGTTACTATATTTATGATACCAACCGAAGCATTGCTAGCTTCATGGGCTGGATAAACGCTCTGCAATAACTTTTATATTTGCTACCTTATATAATTTATACCACAAATAAAGAATTCGATTTGATTTGGTAGCAATAGTTGAAGCGGCAGTACCTCCCGTTTCGAAACTAGTTCTGCTTCTAGGAGATCAAGGAAAACAAATATTTTCGCAAACACGATCGCGTCTCTCTCGGTGAAGTTAATTTATAATTCATCCCTTTGCCACCTCCCCCCTCCCCACTCACCCCACTCAGACGCTCGCTCGAGTAGTGGAGATGATTTGATTCAATTGCTCGTCCGGTGGAAGTGACCGCATCATAAATTCTTTTCAGAGCAGACAAACAGGTATTCCGTCCACATGGACGTGAGTCCACGATGTAGCAATTTCAATTACAATATCTATCTATGGAATGAAACGTGAACATTTGAACTCAATTTCATTCCTAGTAGCGTTTTCAAAGAAACGAGTGCGTAATATTAAAAAAGGTGTACCCAAGCGCAAGTCAACTATTATGTACTATTACCTATTTCTAATAGTACTGCTACCTTATGCATCCTAATGTATTTATCCTTTCCGTAGACAGAACTGTCAAAAGTTTATGTAAGCAATAATACCTACCTCCCATCTCTCCCTTGCGATGTAAACTAAACAATTATCTCGACAAACACAGTCTCTGGCTCCCGATTGGCAGCAGTTGATCTATAATTCAATCCACATAAACCCCATAAATCTACAATCTATCTCAAGCTCTAAGGATTGTCCCCTCTGTTTGACCACTTCCTGTTTTTTTAGGTGTATTGTTGCACATGGACACAAATACTGAACACTAGACGTATGCCTAAAGAGAGGACGAAAAGGTTAAATGGAATCAACTAAAAATCAAAAAAGTCAGGTAAATTACAGGCAGAGGCTAGTATTATTATTTATAAACTAAAGCTTCGTTAGGGTGAAGAAGCTTCTTGCGCTTCTTCTCCAACTTCGGAAAGCTTCGCTCTTATAATTTGCATTTCTCAGAAACTTTACAGTGTAAATTTTGTTTTAGGTAAAAGAAAGACAGAAGAACTACTTTCCGAACGTACCTTTAATGCATTGTACCATACAAAACCGTAGTGTAGATAATATTACAACTATAAATCATTTGAAAGTAATGGGAAGAAAAATACTTTCGTTAGTAATAACAATCGACCTGCATGCTCGTTTTCTCATTTACGATAAAAATATATAATTTCTAAGTAATAATGTATCGTCAAAGCTAAGAAAAGGTAAACGCCCAAAATTATGTTTCTAGCTGTACGACTATGTCGGTGGAGGCTGCGCAGATGACGTCAGTAAACGCTCTACGTAGCCGTGACGTCACGCGATGACGGGTTCCTCAGGATTTGATTGGCAAATAAGTTTCGGTTAAAATAGATAGATATCGTTATATCGTTTATTAAAATTAAAATATAGCACTATAATACATATGTAAAAGAAGTGTTTAAAAAGAAACCATTACCTACTTGTATATTATAATAATATTTTAAATTTACTTATGGAACCAATATTAGAATGTATTAAAAATTGTACATTGCGGTGGAGCATACGAGTATTCTCGGAATGAACTACGGAGTTATAATGTCTGGAAGATATTGTTATATCTTACTGTGATACCAAACATTCTAAGTCATGATGATATAACGAGTAAGAAATATTGATAGGAAAAAATCGTGATTTCTCAGAATGATGCCGTTGAAAGAAGTTTAAAGATGAAACCTGTGAAGCGGCCCAGCACGGCGTTTTATGTCGTAAATAAAACATTTTATCCGTTCTAAGATTCATTGTCATCCGACGCTCTTAACACCGCCTTTTACGATAAAAGTTCGTAAATTGTCTTACCCTTGGCTCGACTCGGTGTATTTATTTAAACGAGTTATTCAAACTGGAGAATAAAATTGTTAGTTCTGCTCGGGCAACGGTCTGTCTGAAAAATAAAACTTTGTTCAAGTAATTGCAAGCAAAATTCGCAGTCCATTTTGAAATTAAACAATAAGCCAGGTCTTTGGAAAGTTGTTATTGAAAATAAAACTGTTTAAGTTACACTCGACGAAGTAAAATGGACAAGCTTTTGTTTAATTGGCTAGACCTGCTCAGATTTCTAACGAGAGTAACTACGAGTAGTTGGGTTGGTAATTTAATAATAATAATAATTTGTTTCTTAGGGTTTACCTGCATTACCTACAGGTATAGTAGGTGTGCCGCGTTAAAAATTGAACCGTAATGCTTTATTGTCTATAACCTTCCTTATAAATGTAGCTATCATATAAAAAAAGAAGTTTTCAAATCCGACTTGTAGTTTTCGAGATTGGCGCGTTCAAATAACGAAACTCGACTTTATTATATTAGTATAGATACTCGTAGATACTAGTAGATTAGAACTATTCGTATCAAATACCTATTTATAGTAGTATGTAGTCCATCAGCCTTAAGATGTACCTGCTGGACATAGCCAAGTAAGCTTCAGAAAGTGATTTCTATCACAAATAAATCATAAACAAAGAATGAAAAAATGTTAACAACTGTCTACCTGACGTCGTAATTCACTGCAATATCTCTTCTCACTGAAATGTTTTCCTGTTATATCGCGCAAGTTTTTTTGTTTCGTGTCCGCTGAAACGAAACAACAGCGAGACAAAAGACAAGAATCCAGTTAAGAAGTAGTGGAAAAGTTCCCGCTCCGAAGCGAATGAACGAGTGAAAACTGGGACACGACAGATGAACAATTGTCGATTGTACTTATAATACAGAGACATTAATGTAAAAATTGTTATAAAGTTAATGGTAAACTCGTTTGACAGACACCCTACTTATTAAATGTGATGCTCTGAAAGGCATAAATTTCACTTTTATAATGTGGTTAATCAAAATTAAACTACGTTTTGTATGAGAATGCAACTTTTTAAACCTAGAACTTACTAAGAAAAGTAAATACCTATTAATAAATTACAAGCAAAGACAACCTGATGGTGTTTTGATTGAATTATTAAATAGTAATATATTTTGTCCTTATATATCGAAGCCGACTGTGCACTTAAAAGCCTCTTTTAAGGTTTCTATCGTGAAACTATACAGTCATGAATACTGTTGATGTAAGTACTTATTACTTAATTTGTCTGCCTTTTTCAGTAAACGTGTCATCTGCTTACTCCAATTTAGTACCAACACTAAAATTTGCAGGGAAATATTTGACATTCGTAAATCATACAGGCTTAATAAACAGAAACAGAACAAATCAGGGCAGTGCAGTTACGACCTGTGCAGCTGCTCTCCGATCGATGACCAAACTTTTTCGCTACTGAAAACTTATTGGGAGAAAAATTACATACAAAAAGCATCCACGTTTTTCAGCACGGAAATAAACGATTTACGCTTTTATTTCACACTTTTTGTATCAAATATTTTTATACATTATTTATAATAATATGAGAAGTACGCTTTAATTTGAACCGTAGACACCAACACTCTATATACCTCGTCTACAGAAAGTGTCAACAGACACAGCACAAACTAAATAGATTATCCGGAAACATGAAACACCTTTGATATGCAAATATACAACACGCCTTTCAGATTGCATAATAATATTACTCAATTGAATTTTAATAGCATTACTTTACTGATGTTCCTTAAGTTCATTGGCCACGCTGACCACTTCAAGTACCTGTTGTCAGGTATAAACATAGAAAAATAATAATATAATAAATAGAGAAATTATTAGTCTCTACGTGAATATATTATACAGAAAACTGAATATAACAGAAACAGTATGAAACTAGTGAGGCCAGCTGGAGCGCACATTAGTCAGCGGTGATTAGCCGCCTACAACTAATTTCAGTTAGGTACACAAGTTTAACACTTCTACCGCAAACTGTTTTGGAAGCTTGGATGTACGAGGACGGGATTTATGAAAGGTATTGCGGCCATTGTATTTTGTATGAACCTTGGGGCCTTATTGCCTTTGCGACGAATATAACTAACATCGACAGGGAAATTCCGAGACTGGTTTATCGAAGGAGACTAAAATTATATATTATGTTAACTTTTGCTGATAGGAAATAATCATAATAATAATCTCAAATGCTTAGTCCTCGATAAATAACCAGAAGAATGCGACGAATAAATAGCGGAAATTTCACTGGATCTAGACAGAGTGGGACTAGGTGGAGTGACCTGAATAGTTGAATACCAATGTTTAGTATTAAACCTGAATGTCTTATTAATAGGCTGTACCT
>DWQK01002980.1:0-12218 GCA_018231225.1 Noctuana stator | reverse complement strand
GACACGAAGTCTAATACCACAGGAATATGGATAATCGGACTACCGGACGGTGATAATAGTTACTATCGTTAAATAAATGTTAAAAAAAAAACTAATTAAAAAAGTTAAAAAAAATATTACTACATTGCTTTAAGCTACTCTTAGCTATTTTATAGAGATATAAACTGCATTATATTTTTATATATTTTGAGATTTTTGAGCATTAATGTTCCGATCTACAAAGTTGAGCTCGTTGGAAGTGAAACGCGGTCGGGAGATGAAAAGTTCACTTAATTTTGTAAAGTTGCTTCGAATTCCACTTAAAGTGGCCGGTCCAGTTTATCGTCGGATAACTGTCAATAAATCTTAGCTTAGTCTAACTTGGACCATTCTACAAGCCGAATCAACGTTCAATTAGGTGTACTGTCTTCAAACTAAACACATTTAGAACATTACGAAAAACTTCCAGGCTTTCATGTTTCCTCAAAAGGCTTCCTAAGGGGATACTTTGGCAGAGTGGTGCACAAGTGACTAGAAAGAAACGATACAATTTGGTACACTGGGTTTTGATCGCGGACTCAAGGTCAAACAACTAGGTTATCATTGTTGGAAATGCTAATGATGTTTGAATCAAAAATGTTTATCAAACATTCATAGCGTATCGGCATCGCAAGTGGGGCTCGCGGGGGGAGAAGGGGAGGGGGGGAGGTGGCTGCACCGGTGCGGGTACCGTTGTCATCTGACCCAGTGGCTGCGCGGAATGCGCTCGCCACCGCTTTATCTTGATCATTAGACGAGTTTACATGTATATCAAGTGTTTTGTACCTCACGTACCAAAGATCTGGGTTTGACTGCCATATTAACTGATGGTGAGATATAGTCTGGGAAATAACACGTTTGCCTATAAGGTGCCTTATCACTCTTGTTTTGTACAATAGGGAATGTACGTGAAAATATTCTATTTGTTTTAAGTTACGCACATATAAAATATGTAAGAAGAGCAAAAAATTAGTAAGCGTTTCATAGACGGTAACATGGATGAGACATCACAGTTCACAATAGCAATGCCAAATACAAATACAAATCAAGTCAAATGCGGATGTAATTTAACAAAATGTCTATATGCGTTTTCCATAAGCTTTGCTGACTCTCAATCTACGGCTCATGAGAAAACAAAGCAACAATGTTCCGCCATCACAAATATAAATTTCGAAACAGTTGAGAGCAATCTCTTCCACTTACTTCGCGTTTACGCCGCCATGTCCAGTGGGCAAGTGTGTCGCGTACTGTACTGTATTGTTCTCCACTGGAATAACCACTATTATACCTCTATTAACATTGTAACTTCACAAAATAATAGTTCAAAGTCACTGAGCATGCAAGCCGGCATAGTTCTTAACCAGAACGAAATTAATTGAATAGCATTCAGTTTTTAACCGACCATAAAAAAAAGATCTAAAAAGAGATAATTATCAATTCGACACGTGTATTGTGTACAATATGATTGGACTTGCAAGATTTACATTTACACGTGATAAATCTATGAAGAATTATTACTAATTTTTTCTTCTTCTTGTTCCTCTCTACATCCGATCCCTATTCAGCAAAGTTTGTTTCTAATTTGATTTCCTATTTAAAGCAAACAGTCATACCTCCTTCATTGAGTCCCTCTCCATCACTTCTTAGGCCCACCAGGAAGTTTCTTCTGTCCGAGTATCCAATTTGTCTTATTCTTTACAGTCTTGCAGCCTCTCAGTTCTTCAGCCCATTGCTGTCTTTGAGTCTTACAGAGCCGATATTAATTTACTTATTCCTACCTCATCTTATTTCATGTTATACCCAGAGGTGATTCAAACGACATCAAAATGCAAATGCAGTTCATACTTGTATCTAACACTGAGTAATTTCAAAGCTCAGTTACCGCAAGGTGATTCCGTGTAGAGATAATGTAAGCAAAATCTTAGCAAGTTGCTAGTGTAATGCCGATAGTTAACCTCGAACGCTCGAGAGCTGAACGCTACTTGCGTTATACTAAATGCTACTGGATAACTTTTAAAACTATCTTCGCTTCCAAGTTGCTTGCTGCAGCAAATAGGAACGGTTCGAGTGTAAGTGAGATCTCCTCGCGATACTGCATGTGTTTTGAGTTTGAGATTATAGTATGAGATTTCATGATAACAGAGACTCTTATTATGATTAACGACAAGTTGGGCAAGTTACTCAGATGATAATCAGAAATCAAATGGGTAGTATTCGATTGAACAAAATTAATACTATTTATTATTTTTCATTTATAACTACTAGGCAACAATATCTCTCCACCAATCCGCATTGGAGCAGCGTGATGAAGTATGCTACAGGCCTTCCTCGGTTGTGGGGCGAGACCCGTGCCCAGCAGTGGGACACAAAAAAGGATTGAGGGAGGCAACAATATCTAGTTACTAGTTAGGTGAGAGATACAGAATAAATGTGTTTCTGTTGAAAAGTCAAATGAGATAAATCGACATTAATTGTGACATGAAAAATACAACAAGGGATAAGATAACGGTAAGGGATTACAACAAAGCGAGGTCCTAACAAGTACGAATATCTTGAAGTTATTTATCAAAATTCAAACGTACATTTTGTAAAGAGACCGTAAAATTTACATAATCAGCTATTTGTCTGCCGTGAAGGAAAAAGATCTTGCAAAAACTACACGCGGTGTGAGAAGCTAAAGAAGTTGAAATGGAAAAGGCAATGGCTCCCAGGGCGTCTCATTACAAACGTCCTAGTGTAGCACAGGCTACATAATGAAACTTTCGTCCCAATCTGTAGTAATAGTGTGTCTTTATCAAGTAGCATCCGTACATAAACGAAAACTAATTTTGGGAGTAGACGAGGTCGGAAAATGACCGCTATTAATTAACACAATTTCTAATTTGAAACTTTCTAGATACTGTATAAGTGTAGCAACTTGTTACAAGAGTGACTACTAATTACAATTAAATAATTACAACTAGAGATATGATTTTTAAAGTAATTTCAGGTGTACCCACAGATTAAATTAAAAGCTAGAATCTTAATATTTTAGCCCACACTTTGTCCAATGCTATCTCTCACGAACCGATTATTTTCATAACAACTCAACAACAAAAACTTCGATTTCGCCACACTTTCAATTTCGTTTCGCGACCAGCCGGCGCTGCCTTCTTTGCTTTACTCGCTCATTGTACTCAGTCAGTATACCTAATTGATTTAGTCGTAACGTCATTATCAGCGTAGGCACGGAGGCAAGTTCATTCACTGGCTACGTTTGCTTCCACTAGACTTCAGCTGTCTCATTTCAAATCCTAATGAGGGCCTAAAATTAATTTTACAGGAGAGCGCATACAATCCTGTTTCATAAACCTATCAAGTCTCAGAGACTCACTAGGTTAAAATGGTTAAAGTAACTTGATACATTTTCAAAGTGATTTAGAGACAGTCAATAGAGCAGTTATTATGATAACAAAAATTTCATATTATTATAATAATATTGTCACTTGATCGAAAACCGTTTTCAAATAAGACTTTATTTTTTAAACATAAATTATTATTGTAAAAAAGAACATTAAATTAGCAATTAAATAGAGGCGCCACAATAAACTTCTAATACAATTATAATAATTTAAATCTGTTTTGCAGCGCGTGGATCGTATAGATGTAATTTATATTCAGCAAACGAGGGATGCTAATTTATAAAAACCTCTTTTTAAGTGATTCTAAAGCTGTCTCACAAAGAGAATATCCGAATATCTTAATGATACTCGTAGGTGTGCCGACGTGCAGCGGACGGCTACAGTGCATATCTTAATTTTAAAAGAGCCTGTAAAATGTCGTGTTATGTAAATAGACACTTTTGGTCCAAGTGATAAACGAGTAACGTAATATAACTAATTATAACACTAACTATATGTACTGATTGACAGACAGACAGCGCATTACCGGTACAACTAGAAGCATGAAATGATTTACGATGAATCGCTCTACTCCATAGAGCTCCTTCGTAACTCCTAACTCCTAATAATTCCAGCCATATAATAATTTTATATTAAACAGTGAGGAAAATTTGTATCACTTGGAGCGGTTACACGGTAACAAACGTACCCTTGTACTGGCGTAAACATATTCACATTAAAAAGCAGGCAGCCACGTTAAGAATTTACCTGGAACTACATCAAAGATCTGAGAAATCCCAAATCTGCAGCCGCATTGTAAAGCGGACAATGGGCCTAACTTAAGTTTCTGCTTAGATTCCATCGCTCATCAAACCGCTCATGACTTATTGGCTCTCGCCCGGCGCCAACATTCCGTCGGTGTTCGCGAGAGACGCTCCAGACTGGCCCGTGGCGCCAACGCCATGGCAGCCGACAGCTCAGCAGCCACATTAAGAGATGACCTGCTAAGTTCATCTGATTTGCATAGCTATTGCAGGGATTTTGAAGTTTCTCTTATCAGTTCAACGCAGGATTCCATAAGCAACTCAAACGCCATATTTGCATTTTAATCAAGTACGAAATTCGCTGCAAATTGACCTATCAGCTTCACCAAATTCAAAATTCAAAAAATTTTATTATTATAAGGTAATGATTAAATAATACGGTAAATTTTAGCTAATTGTACAACAATATTTCGAAATTACTTACATACTATAACAGTACATATTATACCTACTAAAATTCTACTAATGAAAACCCCATGAATACTCGTAGTATAGGTACCTTTAACTATCTATGTTTCAGTTAGACGTGTGTACAGAACACGAATGTCTAAAGCTACATTGCAGCGAAGCTAAAACAGTTAGGTAATTGTATTTAGCTTCTCCATTCGACCGGGTCCACTTCATTACTGAATGACATACCTACACTAACCAGTAGTTGTATTTGCTAATACCACAGCGAACCATAAACGTATGTTTTTGTCAACGAGATGATCGATGTAACACCGACCTAGTTGTGGAGAGCACGCCTGCGTGAACTGGGTTAATATTCTTGTTTATACTATTCTACAATTTCGTTTTTATTTCGAAAAGTTTACTCTGTATGGTCTTGATGTTTTGTTGGAAATGAATCTTCAAAATCATATTATACGTAATAATGATTATAAAAGGACATAAGATGTATTTTGTGGTAACTTTGAAACGTTGTACATACTCGTATAGACAGAAAGACCATAAAGAAACGGAAAATAAGTAAAATATTATTTTTAACTTCAACTTGCCTTAACTTACTCAAATGTTGTTATCAAATATCAATCACAAAAAATTATCCAATAATCTTATCTATCTATACTAATATAATAAAGCTGAAGAGTTTTTTTTATATGTTTGCTTGTTTCAACTCGCAAGTCTTTGAAACTGCACGTCGGATTTGAAAAATTCTTTCGGATTTGAAAGAAGGCTATCAAGCTCTACGTTATAATTGTTAACGCGGGTAAATCCGCTTGGCAAAGCTAATGTTATAATATAACGGCATACCAATATTGAGATACTATATGTCAATCTTAAATTGCAACATAGGTTTAAAGTGACAAATGAACAATCGTTAATTTTTTGCTACAAAGCCTTACAATCCAAGCAAGAAATAATTACTGCAGCAATTACCCTGTTAATATGCTTATGATTGTGACACACAATAAGACAATTACATTATTACTTACCTCGTTTCTTAAACTAAAAAAGTTGCCTAAATTGCTCTACAAAATAAGCTCATAAATAGGAAGCCACTTACTTAAATAACATAAGGGCTAGAAACAACGCAACAGATCTGAAATATAGTAGGTAGTTGAACTCAATGGTAATCATAGAAAAATTGGCTGAGCGAATAACCTAGTACATCTTAGTAAGACTAAACTTTTAGACCAAAACTTTAATAAGAGCCATAAAATTTGGAGTTGGCATCCAAGGACAAAAATGGATACTGAAGGTCGACGAAACGGTACCACAATAGCAAGAAAAATCTAATCGTTATAATTATTGTTATAAAATTTCTGGATTTATTCAGGCTTTTAACCGAGAATTATGAATTATATTGTAAAAGTAAGCAAGAAGAAAAAGCGCTTATATTTTACTGTTAACTAAAAATCTTAGCCCCGTAAGCACCTCACTACTCGTAGTTCACAAGGGAAAGCTGGCCGAACAATAAAAAAGCCTTGTAACACAAAAGCTATTGTCAACAAACGACTAACGCTACGAGGATCACACAAAATATAAAAAACTGAATGAGCTTACCGCAATTATACACCAAAGAACGAGTTTACACGTAATTGTGGATCGGCCAACTTTCCGAATACAGTTATGAGCGCAGATTAAGGTGTAAGACTTTTGAATAAAATGTGGGTTAACACTATTCGCTAGCTTATTTACATAAATCGTTTTCTTTCACCTTTAAACTACTCGTATTATTATATCCGTAGCATTTTCTTTTGTTTTGACAAAAATAATGTACCTCCTCAATAAATACAAGAATGGAGAAACTAGTTCTTACTGAAACTCGCAAAGTTTAGTGAAAATGAGGAAAATGTTTGGCAAAGCAAACCCAAAATAAAGCAAACCGCTTTTGAAAAATTTTCTAAATTAGATTCGCTTCGTACAAAGCTCTGGAAAAGCTTTAAAAGCTCTGCACGTACCAATAAAATATGTAAGCAGTGCATTATATGCATTTTGAGGAGGAAAATGATTTAGCTTTACGGTCTTAGCTCAAGAACTAAGGTTTAAGTTGTTTTATACATTTTTAGGAATCGTTAAATTTTGATCAAGGCTTGACGCCATTGAATTTTTTAAATATAAATTAAATTAATGAATTGAAAATTCTCAGAGTAAGGAAATTATTTTAAAAAATTTATAAATGCGTTTCGTTCAGACTGAAAATCATATTTTAGCTACATATTCAATTTCTGAATAAAATAAAATTTTAAAGCAATAAAATGTTGATAAAATAATCTGTTATGTAAAAAGGCACCAACACTCACTTATAAAAAGCAGCAGCGCCGCCGCCGCTCCGATATTCATCACGATACAATTTTTTTCACTTACAATTTTAGTAAAATTCAATTCACAATTAGTTCAGATCGCGACCGCTCACACGCGTGACGCGCGTATCGTGTCCGGCGCGAGACTGGCGGCCGGGAACCTCGCACACTAGTTTTGCTGCGCGCGCGCATATGTTATGCAAAGCACTTGCAAACGATCTTCTAGCGTGAGTGCTGAGATTTTTGTTAAGACACTTGAGACTAATACATTATATTAATGCAGTCCATAAACGTAACTAGCTATATTACAGTTACTTATAATAACACTGTTTTGGACACTCGCGGTTGTAAGACACATTTAACATCGCACTTAATTGAATGTAAACCACGATTGTTTGGATTTTCGGAGCTCCCGATATTTGGGTGCAGTTATGTGCACCAAGTGCACGGGTAGAGCGAACATTGCGGCCGGGTGACATTTTACTCGTATTACCGGCAGAAAAAACGATCTGCCCTCTTTCTAATTGTTTTGTTTCGACTACCACTGTTTGTCGAACTCGAACTTAACTCACGCTCACAAAACACACTCACTGTGTCACTGTGTATATGTATAATTATTATTACATTAATTAATTAATATTAAATATTAAAATTTAATAACTAAAATTAAATGCACTTTTATGCAGTTTATCACTCCTAGACTGGCAAATTCCCACGAATACGTTTAATAGATAGAAAAATAGTACAGACTCTAAAATAAATTATTGAAGTCTATAATCTTGCTTTTTTGCGTAAAATGAATGCACTTCAATGAGTGCACCTGAAAAGGTAATGATTTGAAAGCAATTTTATTATGTTTCCTTCGTACCTAATAATACGAGTATGTGCAAATAAATTTTGTCTTTGTCTTTATGTGTCATTAAGTAAGAAAGTGAGTTCGGCCTAAAGTGCCTGTTACTGTAGTACAGACGAACCTAATAAATAATAGTTGTTTTGTAATAAAGAAGAATTACTCGCGAAGTAGCGGTCACGCTGCTTCGCGGAAGGAACTTGAGTAAAAACAAACGCGAGGGGGTTCTTGCGGAGACATTAGCGGCTTTTCTTATCAAGAAAAATTGCCCTCCTTGTACGAACTCAGAGAACTTTTGTGTGTATTCGGTACTATATAACTATATACCTATCCAACTGGTACGAGTAGATAGACGATTTCGTTCGAAACTTCCATGTAAGTATTTTGTATCAGCTCTCAATGTGCTTCGCAATCAATTACGCCACTGCGACCAAATAACGCTTCACGCTCACAGCCCCACACTAGGATTCCCTGTCGTGGGTGCCGTGCACACATACAAACACGAATACACAAAAACCCAGACCGAGAACAGAAATATAAATTCATCATTTAAGTTTCTGAACCGCCGGGAATCGAACCCGGGACCCTTCGTATATGGTGGACTGGTATGGTAACCACTACACTACACGGTCGTCAGTAATACAAATTTACCGAAGAATCTTCAATTTCATATGCAATCACTGATGTCACTCGCCCGTTAATTTCCTAAAGCATCGAGATTGTAATCAGAGAGCGGCGCGGGCGCAGCATCTTGCACAATGCGGTTATGAGGGTACCCGCACACCCACACACACACTGCCAACTGAGGAACAATGCAATGCAACTTGCAACTGTTTACTTTTCGCATTAAGGAAGTTACATCAATAAGTGTTATGCCGTTGCGAAAGCTTTAATGCGTACCTAAGCTTGTCGGATCATACTTTTGAGGTTTACAAAACAATGATGACAATTTTATTATTATATCAGCGAGGTATACTTAAATCTGCATTTACGGTTAATTAGGTACCTACTTTTAAAAGAGTATAAGTTAGATTTAGATTAAACTTAAGTAATTTAATTGTAACTTTAAGATTTTAGCTAAAATAAAATCAAAAGTAAATAATTTTTATTAAAGTAATTAATAATTTATACAAAATGTAATTTACTTTAATTAAAGTAATTCGTAATTTATGCAAGAAGTTGCCCTTTGCTCGCCACACAAACATTCTAAAACACATCACAATCAAACTAGTGTAGTTACAGGTGAAATGAGGAAAACAAGCCGCGTTTGATGATATTTTAATGTTCACTGGAATAAGTACCTTTCAATTTCAATGTAGTGGTTATTAAAAGTTTATTTTTATCTTAGGCAAAGGAAAGATTCTTATAAAATTAGCATTTATGTGTAACACTCGCTATTATCATAAAAACAGGCTATCAAAACAGAGAAATAAACAGTTGAACACATTCACATGAACACGTTAATACCTCCATGTATAGTGTGCGGAGTTGAAGTTTAGTCAAACCGTTGTCTATCTAAAAGTCTAACATATAGTGTACATACAGTGTACATAGAGCGTGCAACCCCTCACTAGGAACGAGGCCTTTGTGCGAGTTTTTGTAGTTTATTAGATTAGATAAATACAAATCGGTTTTGAGTTTCTCTATACATCTAGCAGCGCCCCCAGCGAGTGCGAGGAGAACTAAAAACGGACCTTGTTCATTGCTCGTTTATCATTGAGATGCAACTTCGAGGTTGGCAAAGTATGGCATGATCGATCTATCATGTTTTTAAAACTCGCACTAAGCCCCCTGGCAGCTCGTCTACATGTCGACGGTCAGTCGGGTCTACAGTGGAAAGAGAATAACTACCAGTGAGTGTAGCACCGACAGCTGGCCACTGTCAGCTGGCTGCGCCGCGTCACCGCCACTTTCACTGCAGACGCACGATCATTTAGCATCTAATGGCTACCTGCTGCAAGTGCAGTCGATCACGAGAATAAATAGTACGTCAACTTTAAATCTCCGCATTGATATAATTTTTACTATTTGTCTTACCATACAGAAATGACTTATCGTTGTAAGTGTAAGTGTTATCATTAGGACCTATGTTGGTAGGTAACATCTCACATTTTATTCTCATGTAAGAGATCCCCAAAGCTTTATGCTTCTAAAATAGTCACCTAGCGGTCCCCCGTCTGAGTAGGTACATACTCGTACCTACCGACCGCGCCTGACGTTGCTTTTTGTCGTTGCAAGATTTTATCGTTTAATTTATCGTTTAATCACTGCTACTTAAATGTTGCTCGTTAACAAGTTTAACCTGCAAATTAAGCAAGAGCACGGAGACAGTGCTCAATTATGCGGCATTAATCATTCCCTCATTAGCATGCATTTATGCAAACTCAGATTCATTCATGTATTGCAACTGAATTACTATTTGCGTAAGCGATAAACGCATTTGCGAGAAGGGATACGAGCTGGGAAGATAGATATCATAGCCTAGTGGTCGAATTTACGTCCTCTGTTGTGGGGCCGAGATCAAATTCCACACGAACTTCGCATTAAGTGCGTATAACAAAAAAATGGTCACTTACTCTTCGCAAAAGGATCTGTCATCTGGACAAAACCTGCAAGCATGAAAATACTTCATAAAGTTTGAATGAATGATAATACATGGTAAAGATTTTGTAGAGGAATGATCGCATGACGCATTCACTGCCGAGTTACCAAACATTAATTTTACTCACAAAATCAAATATCCCGCCTAAAATAGTTCTGTGTTGCAATCAATGAACACAACAATAACTAAACTCTTTAAATCTATTGAAAATTGCTAAGAAACTACTAAATAAATTAACCCCTAAGCTATTTCATTCAGTTGTTACACTTTTCCAATTAAGTGAGGCCAAAAAATTGTTAAAGTTAACATTTTTCTACACCGGCAACATTTCATGTGTTCTGTTACTTCTGTTATTCAAGGAATTTTTTGTTCCGTTCTCATTGACAAGACAAGCAAATCGTAAGGTAAGTAAGAGCGTAAAAGTGAAAGTTCTTTTAAGCCTATTAGTTAATATTGAAACCAGCTTTTATATCTACCAATCACGCTCGTGGCCTTGCTTTATTGTATCGCATTTTTTAAGTGACCTGTCAAGTTACTTTAAGTAAGTTAGTAAGGGTGCAAACAACCGGAAGCAAAGCGAATGTCTGTGTCTCGTAGTGCCAGTGAGAAATAAGTAAATAAAATAAATGTTTCACCTCTGACTTTAAAATTGAGCAATTAATTATCACATAAACCATGCTACGAATATGTTTAGTGCTGCTTGTTCTCGTCGCACAAGGTAACGAGTGTTCTAAAATTCAAATGTTGCTTTCTCTTGTCGTGTCCGTGTCATTGTAGTCTTGTTCTTTTTTTAAATTTCAGACTGCAATTCACAAGATGACGAAGGGCCTTACAAGGGAAAATATATAGGAAAGTTAAATTCTTATCATCACCAGGTAACACAATCAGTCTTGTTAACAATTTCTTATTATAAGTTTAGGACAGTCGTTTTAACTTGTGACTCAGTGTTGTTACGCTTTGGATTTGGATCATGTCAAGGAATATCCAGCCTTAGTCATTTGACGAACAGCAACTTTACATTAAGACCAAAACCTGTTTTATCAATTTAATAAACCAATTAACATACTTGCAATGTTAGGGTACCTATTTGATAAGAAAATTATATTTTGATTTTGCTTTTGCATTAGAATATAAATAATTCCTTATTTTGCCCTACCTACACATTGTAGTGAAATGTATCTTTTTTATATGTACCCATTTTTGTGCAAACATATTAATTTTGATTTTTTTTTATTTCTTATACACAGTTTTCAATAAACTCTATTCAAATCTATGATATTACTTATGGAATGGCGATAAAAAATTTAAAACTTAAAATATTGCCTATTGTTTAATTTTTCATGCACCACCACCATACAGTGTTGAACATGTAAGTATAATAACAATACATTTTAATTACATACATAGTCATTTATTTTATATAGTTGTAGCCCCATATTAGAGTTTCCTGTTTCTTGTTTTGGTTTGGGTACTATAGTGTCAACCAAACACAATTTGACTCGCCTAGATAAGGAACAGAAATCTAAATTCATCATTTAAAACTTCTGCCCTTCTGGGAATCAAACCCAAGAACTCTAACCACTACACCTAACACACAGGTAGACAAAATGTCCCTTAGTTGAGCACAGATCCGTTGTCAGATACAATAAGAAAGAGATCTAGATTATGTCTAACTTCCACTGGCCTAAGTCTAGAATATGCCCTGTAACAAATTAAATAAATGAAACTTATTATGATAGTTCTATAAATATTTTTCCAGGTATCCGGAGATGTATATGCAGTAGACGACTGGACCAT
>DWQK01002979.1:0-12218 GCA_018231225.1 Noctuana stator | reverse complement strand
AATATTTCTACAGTTTTATTATAGTATAGATTAACAGAGAGTTTATAATCTTGTTTACACAAGAACTGATAAGAACACCTACTATAAGTATACTCAAAAATTATTATTATTATATTTACGATAAAGTAATATAATTATAATGTTTGAAAAGTACTATGAACATGGCATTACTATTTCATAGGTAGTTCCTAGTTAACTACAAAATTATATTATCATGTTAGGTAGGTAAGTAGTTACGTAATGTAAAGACAAAAAACTAATTTATAAACTTCATAAAGCAATAAACTCAAAATAATATTTAATTGAAACAGGCTACAACTTTTTTTCATCCGTTAAATGTTTTTAAACAACTTTTTTGTTTAAACATTAAAATTTTAAGCTGTGTTTCCTCAGACTCCACATCCACAGCTCGTATTAATAAGCCAGTCCGGTAGGCATGTCCTTACACGTTTAGTGTTTCCAATGTGTTTCCATATCTTGAAAAATACTGAACCAATTATAAATGAAACTTGGACTCTGAAATGTGTTTATTTGGAAGCCTTAAAATACATTAAAATTTGTAAATATCTTGCAGTTTCGTGAATTTTAGGTACATACTTATCGAATTGGTATCCTTTTTTTTAAGGTGGATGAACATGGTGTAGATGTGCGTTTATCTTATGTAATATTGGCTGACCTTAAAATGTAATTAATTTTTTTAACAGAAGCAACAATTAAACTAGCAAATAACTACCTAAGGGAAGGGTTTATCTATTATTATAGTGCGGCAGACTTGTTATTACTGTAATTCTGGTATAAAGAGAGACTAGGTAAATACTTGTTTTGAAAAGTAGTTAGTCTCGTCTTAGCGTGACTTGATTGTAATACGTTATATTGTAATACAATTGCTTAAGACCAGTTTTCCTGGTCTTAAGCAATAATAAAATGGCATTGTTGGACGAATACCTACGAGTAGGTACTTACGTCTATTATAAATTTATAATTAAATACTAAAGGAATAAAACTACTGCCTAGGGAATTAATTTGATTAGTGTTTATTTTTATTTCATAATCTGCTGTGAAAATGATAAACAATAATAGGTAAATAAACTTTCTGAAGGTTAATCCTAATTAAGAATACCTGCTATGCATTAACTTCAGCTCTTGATACACGGGTATTAAAAAGATAAGGCGTTGATCACACTGCAATCGTGTCCCATAGGGCTGACGCTGATCATACCGCAATATTTTTATCACACTCATTCAGTTATCATTTTAATATTGTTTTGTAGATAACAATCACTAAGCACGATTTCCCCGAAGAATAAGGATCGCTTACGTTAATTGATTCACTTAAGTACTCGTAAGTATATCACATTAATGTCTCTTGCCTCTATTTACTATGATAGACACTGAAATATTTTTGCAAACTCTAATCTATGACATAATAATACTATTATGATTAGATAGATTTATTAATTATTTTTGTGGCTTTAATAATTTCTATTTGTATAGACAAATATTCGTTATGATTAGACCTATCGACACCAACAGTAATTTTTTTTTGGTATTTTAAAACTAATAATTAATTACTTTGACTTTAATAATTTTAAGCAGTACAAAATCTATATTCTTTGGATCTCGTATAAATAATGCGGTATAATTAGGTAATATAAAATTAAACTTTTTATCTAAGTAAGTTTTTATACAAAATTAATTATGTAGGTAGGTAATTATTACGTAGGTAACTATTACATGATAAATATTAAATAAAATTCAAAAGAAGAATATATTATATAAAAATGGCTCGTCATAAATTTTATTGATGGGCTTTCTGAACATCATTTAACATTATTTTCTTTTTCTTTTATGTTTTAAGGCCTATGTAGTTTCTGGTACAATATAAATCAAAATATAGGTAAGTTAAAGAAGTAGATATAAACATTCGAGAAATATTTTTACATTATGAAAAAAAGTAGTTATATAAGTACCTATAAGAGATAATTTGACTTGATCGGTGTATCATTAATAACCAACTGAGACAGAAAAGGAAGTTGCCTCCCAAGTATATTACTTTTTTACATTTTTATAAGGGAAATTTCTGATTTTCAACTGACTTAAAAAAGGAGGAGGATCTCAATTTGACTGCATTTTTAATTTGTTACCTCATAACTTACGACTCGACAGATTTTGATGATTCCTTTTTTATCTGAAAGTTGATGATAACCGTGTGGTCCTATTCCATTTTGGTTCAGTTCAGATATTGGCATCCATGAGGAAACCATATACGTCTTAAATTTACAAATTTGCATTGTACAGTGCGCGATAAATATGAAATCGGTTATTTACGTAACGCGAGCTAATTACGTCTGAAGATCTAATGATGAGATCCAATTAATTACAAAGTAATGGCATCATTCTATTCATTGATACAATAAACAATATTCGGATATAATAATATCTTTTATCTTATAGGTATCGTCATTTCGTTATGATGAAGTCAATGTGGTAGTGGCTTAGTGTAATATTTTATGGTACGATTTCTGATTGCAATCAAAGTGCAATGCGCTTATAGGTAAGTATAGTATGTGGGTATCTCTATATTATAATATACATATCTCTCTGGATATATTATGATTTTTTTCTTTAGTTAGGTAGGTAGAAAGGGAAGGATAACCTAGACGATCAATTTAATGAAGGTACGGGTTGCTATATAATGATAACAATTATTTATAGGTATTAGATATAGGTACCTATTCTTTTCAATGATCGTCATTGGTCAACAAAAATCTGCTTGATAAATTGGCTTTTATTTTTACTAAAAATAATTATATTCTGAATAAAACTGATACCTAATTGCGATAAAGCAGACTTTATCGTTACTTATCGGTAAAAAACCTAACCCCATTTCTTTCCGTTTTGTAAAAAACGTGGTGCCTTTTATATAAAATGCGAAATACTGTAATATTAGGTAAGTTTTCTTAAATTATTTTGTATGTGTTTATGATTTACATATTGTTACATAAAGCTGTTTAAAAACAATTAAAGTGGGTATATGTATATGCGCAAAAAAATCGTTGTGTTATGAATAAAATTACCGTAAATAATTGCAACTTTTTTACATTGAAAATAATAACTACATGTAGGTACCTACTTAGTTACGTAGTTACCTACCTAAGCGATTTTATTTCCTGTAATTAATTTATTACGTAAATAATGTGTCATGTATGAAAGGAAAAATATAATTAAACAAACTCCTACGTAAGTATTTCAACCGCTAGGCCTCTACATTAACTTGGAAATAGGTATACCGTGGCGTACCTACACAACAGTACTTATTTATTATACTGATAGTAGTCAACATTATTATGTTAAACAACTTATTGCAGCAATAACATGTATATTATAAAATATAACTAAGATTGAGTAGCCGCACTTAAAATTCGGCAAAGCGGTCAGATAACGGGCGTAACGGTTTTATCTAACTAAGGTATCATCGACTTTTACTAATTGTGACGCATGCACGTACCTAGTAAACTTCACATGTACATTTAATTATAATAACAAGGCAACGGTGAAGGAAAACATAATATACTTATTACCTACTTGTAGAGACGACTTGAGAATTAGTCACTTTCAAAACATAATTTTATGGAAGGTAAATAGAAGTTAAGTAGAGATTAGAAAATCGCGTTCCTAATCGTCGCATGAAATTCGTAATGTCTAATGAAACTTGTATTCATTTTAACAATATGAAATCGCCTTCAATAGATAACGTTAAATGGGATTTAAAATTATTTTAGATAGCATGCTATTTTTACACTGTTTCAAGAACAAGCAATTCCTACTGTTGCTGATTAGCAATAGCAAGCTATAAGAAATGATATACAAAAATAAATCTCACCAAATCAGTCCTCTTATTAATAACTCCAAAACCGAAAATATATTATGTTCTCTATATTTTTTAAATGTGGTCAAATCACTAATATCACAGATTTGTTTAATAAATTCACATTCTAAAAGAGATCTTCATGGTAAAATGGTAACTAATTTCTACTGAATCTAGGTTGTCTAATACTAATTGACCCTGCACTGGTCGTAGTGAAACGGAATATTATGGATTGTAGCGACCGCGACGATAGAAGTACGACAGCCAACTGGCGCTGGCGGTTTGCCCTGACGCACCAGTCCGCACCACACGACAGTGTAAAGTTCACAACTGACGAACCATCGTCGAATATTTCTTAGTTTGTTTTCGTACCGTATATAGTTTTGGTAACCACAAGATCACGTCACTTGTTTATAAATTCTGTAACAACGATACGGTCTATAATTAATCGGAAGCCTTGGGGAAGCGTAGTCACATCACATACCGTCGCCTGTGTTTGTCCGCTGTCCAAGTCCATGGCTCGGTGCCACTTCTGCCACGAGCTAGTGTACACGTGCTGATTATACACTACGCAGCCAGAGTGTGCGGCGATTGCTCGAGTGCTCCTAAACGTTACCTCTTTTCTCAAACATTTGCACTGATATCAGTGTTCGCGGCTTTGGCTAATCAGTTGTAGGTTATTGCCGCTTTATTTGAAATATATACTGTAATATACTTAAGACAATATCTAATCATGAAGGTTCTATATGTTTTATGTGGCAAGTATGTACCCAATAATGAACATTCCTTACAGGTAGAGTAGAGATATAGTCTAATAATATTTATATCGAGACCAGGTAGGTATATTAAATACCTAAAAGTAAGCAAAATTTACAATTTAAGCAGGTAGGTTAATTATTGCAAGAACTGAAAGAAAGTTTGGTACCTAACTTATAAGGTCAGCGAGTAAGAGACGTCTCTCTACGTCTCTCAACATTTCCGAAATAATCTCTACTAAATTACACATACGTAGGTAATTGCATTCGTTAGGTGTTCTGGTTCCTGGTGAACCCAGAGCCACTATAAAAGTTGAGCCGAACTTGGGATTCATGTCTAGACTCTTAATTAATCATGTTGAAAGTTGAAGAGAGTTGAACCTAAGTCAAAAAATGTAAAGGTTAAAATATATGCCTAGCTAGAAAAGAAGTGCCCTAAATATAGTTTATCTACATTTTAAAAATTTTATGTTCATATTTTCCTCATGCCCATGTGTCATGTGTTGTTAAAGATGATCAGGAGTCAGAACGTCTACATTTTTAACATGAAAATAAGATGAAAATCAGGAGAAGCTAGTCAAGAAAAACCCTCAAATTAAAGTTCAGTTAAAGGTTAGGAAAGTCAAAGAAAAAATAAATATTTATTTAATTAAATGTTAAATATTTATTTATTTAAATGTTAAATATTTATTTACAATACTTGTAGACTTGTAGTCACCTATTTTTAAGGCGGTAACTACCTATTGTGATTTAGTCACTTTCTGCGAATTAAATCGAAATGATAATTTTGATAAACAATAACTTTAATTAGATACGCGTATAAGTATAATAATATAATGTTGCTAGGAAACCACCCGGGCGCCATCGCTACATTTTTTTCTTACCGTGCAGCAATTTATTATCTTCCAGAGTGACATCATGTAGTAATGCATCCATGTGTGATTTCTGATAAAAGTGGCAATATTGCGAAAATCTCACTACGTCAGAGTTTGAATGTAACGGTTATGGTTTTCGGAGAAGTGCGTGCTCATGCAAATTTGATGCTGATGTAACGGTGGAGTATGCTGTAGGCCTATGCCGGTTGTGTGGAGAGTTCTGTACCCACTAGTGGGCTATAAATGGGGTTGCAGGCATACCTAGTTATTATTGATTTATTGAAGCGCCCTGGCATGTAAACATCAAACAAATTTGGAAACATGTCCTCAAGGATTAGTGGAAAAACCAATGCATTGAATCTTTATCAGTATGCATTATACCAGTCGATACACGGACTCTGGATCACGATTTGTGGCGAGCGGGGTTTTTTTATCTGCCTGATACGGTTAAGCCTAAAAAGACCACTCAATTATTTGTCTGGCTTAAATTGATTAAAAAGTAATATACAAATAAAACTCTGTAAAAGTGTATTTACTTAAGTATTCTTAACTATTTACCTAAACAACAAATTAATACTAAATATTTTATTAGCTTTTAAAATAATTATGAAAATAACTGTACTAACTGAGCGTGATGCGAAACGGAACGTTTGTACGGCCATGTTTTCTTCACATACATATACGTCGTGTGGCAAACGTCAATGGTTCGTTTACACACTATCGCCAAAAAACACAGCAGATATTGCATAGTTATTATTTCTTAAATCATTAGATGTTAAAATGAATCGCACAGAAGGGTTGGTGCAGCGAAGGAATGTTGTAAAGGAGAATACCGATGGAACATTGAGGGAAAATCATGATGTCGATGATAAGAAAAGTGATAAAAATTATGATGATGGAGATTCGAAGGAAACTCGTTTGACTCTGATGGAAGAGGTACTACTATTAGGATTAAAGGACAAAGAAGTAAGTATCATTTTATTATAAATTCGATTGTTTATTGTATTATTGACGTGGTGGGTGTTTTGTCTAATATCCATGATGTCAGTGTAATGTTATTGTGTGCACTGCAGGGATACACATCATTCTGGAACGATTGCATATCCAGCGGCTTAAGGGGCTGCATCCTGATTGAGCTAGGTTTAAGAGGCCGTGTTGAATTAGAGAGAGCTGGCATGCGAAGGAAAGGCTTATTGTCTAGAAAAGTTATCGTAAAATCAGGTAATTTTTGTATTCTCGTGCTGTATTTGTGATGAAATAATGTATTTATAATTGGCTTAACAGTTTAAGTAAACTTTAAATGTTATCTTTCAACAACAACTTAAAAAAATATACCAAGAATATGACGTCTTGAATAATCAGCACTTCCTTCCAGATTAACTTTATTGTCAATTCTTTTATATTCATGAATTATTTATATAATTATACTAGTGAACTGGTTATTGAATGTTGCAATTAAAAAAATACGTTTTTTAGATACCCCTACTGGCGATGTGCTATTAGATGAAGCCTTGAAACATATGAAAGAAACGGAACCCCCAGAAACAGTGCAGAGTTGGATTGAATACTTAAGCGGTTTGTATTGGAAACTTTTACAAATTGTATTTGAAGCCTTGTCTACATTACAATTAATGGCTAAATAACTTTGTTATAGGTGAAACATGGAACCCAATGAAACTGAAATATCAGTTGAAGAACGTTCGGGAAAGGCTGGCAAAGAATCTTGTTGAAAAGGGAGTCCTTACTACAGAAAAACAAAATTTTCTTTTATTCGATATGACCACACATCCACTGACAGATAATGTTGTAAAGTGCAGATTAGTCAAAAAGGTAAGGAATTTAAATGAATGTTTTTTTGACGCAAACAGTACACCATTCCCCATCATGGTGTTATTCAATGAACAATTTGTCATTGTTTTGTTTTCTGGAATGAACCCTAACATCCTTGTATTATTGTACTTGGAATGAAAACATTTACATTTTGGTAACAGAAAATGTTGGTAAATTTATGTATTATACACATAGCGATAAATATATAGAACCATGGACGTTCATGCAACCATGGATGGTACATCATGAAGCTAGGGAACTGTTCGGAAATGATATCCCAATTTAGGGAACAGAGTTGAGCTATGGGCTAAAATGAAATAATGAAATGTGTTCAGAGACCTTGACACAAGGTTGACCATGTGTTGCTGGCTTGTGTTACACACCACCACATTTGCCCAGTCATGCCTAAGAAAATCAATTTTGTGAGATAACTATACCACAACTAACTTAAACTAAATTAATCAACCCAAACCCGAACTGCTTAATATAACGATTGCCCTTTAACATAAATACATTTATTGATTGACTACAGTCATGTCTGTTTGGTATTAAAATTTGTAACGCGTTCTTCCTGTATTAAAAGATAACAAATTTTCTATTTTCAGGTCCAGGAAGCTGCACTGCGTCGCTCTATCACTGACGTAGCGCATGCCGATAAGCGGTCGCTGGCGCTGTTGATGCTAGCACATTCGGCTGATGTGCTGGAAAACGCGTTCGCGCCTCTCTCCGACGAGGATTACGAACTGGCCACCCGACGCGTACGTTCCCTTCTAGACCTGGACTTCGAGGCAGAGGCCATGCGACCCGACGCTTGCGAAATCATGTGGGCGGTGTTCGCCGCATTCACTAAATAGCAGGATCTCTCATACAAGAACAGTGTGGCAGTCGATTCGATAGAAAAATTTTCGTCCTAGTGACAGACGGTTAGATTCTGTAAATTTAAAATCTTATGGAATGTTAAAAAAATTCGTACTCTATCTATGATATGTCTGTTTGTAATTCCTATTAGTCCTGTACAGAATTACTTGTGTCCATAGCAGTAACGAGTAAGTATGCAAGTGACTGAGATATCCCTTCATATTGTTCTAAACAGTATTAATAAATCATGGCTAATATTAGAAGAGAAATGTTTGCAGTGGTTTTGGATTTGGCCACGTCCTCGTATCCTGAAATACACGTTTCATGTTACTATACATATGATTCATAATAGAAGATAGTAATAAATGTACCTGTATTAATGCAGTAAATGAATATTATGAATAGATTGTGCTTACCAATATTAATTTTTCTGGATCAGGCCTATACTTTCAGATTTATTTGAGGTCCTTAACCGTGCAATCCCATAGCTGCAGTCTCTACATCGTGACCTTTCTGCTTTCCTGTAAAATAATCTTCCAAGTGAGCTGCTGCTCTATTAAAAATTAGTATTAAATTAACTCACTTTATTAAACCAATTCTGGTAACTGTTAAAAGTGGTTTAAATTATAAGAATAGGAAATTTTGGTATTTGTGTAATTAACAAATTATTCATACAATTTATGAATATGATTAAACTATGGAAAAGTGACTTAAAGTCACGTATATATTTTATCAATGTAATAAAGTGCAGAAATGGATGGACTGCCATTACAAGTGTGAAGTATATTATTCACTAATCACACAAAACTGTATGTATCTTATTATATCTTTTGGTTAAGACTTTGTTAATGTATTATGTTAACGTTTTTGTTCTTAATATGTTTTGGTTCATTTTTTTACGCAAATTTTAATGATTATTATTGTAAATTAAAGGTTTCATATAAATATGTGATTGAAATTAATATTATATGGGTTTTAATATAAATCCCGTTTATAATTTTTATTTCACTTTGATGATAAAACATAACATTTGGTTAAGTGCTTTTGTTGCAAACCAATTTTAAATGCAAGTCGTCATGATAAAATCATAAAAATATCTAACCAAAACTTTAAGAACTAATGAGATTTCACGTTTTGCACCATCGTGCGCCTATTTATTTTCAGTAATAAGTAAATTAGTTAAGTTTTTGGAAGATATAAATATTAGACATGTAAATTTATTATTAGAGACACCTAAAACACGTTTCTTTTGCATACTATAGACGGTTCAGACGTAAGATTAGAAACACTATAAAGGTCAGTAAGAGGCGACGCCTGCTGAGTGATGTCGATTGACGAGTTCTCAGCGGCGCATCTTTCATACCGGTTTTTACTTTCCCTTGTGTTAGAATGAAGTAAACAGTTACATAATATTGCTTTTGAAACACTATTTCAGGCGATCATCTTAGCACTTACTTTTTATGTACCTTTTCCATATAATGTATTAATTTGCTTTGTCATAAACAAGTATGTAAATAATTTTATTATGCATTACTTTATTCATTCCAAATTTATTTTGTTCTTTCCAAATTTTATATATTTTAATTACAATCCATTACCATCCCAAGCACTTTCACCTGTACTGTGTGAATATTCTAAAACAGTTTTTAATAGGCCTATGCCTGTTGATGTAATACTAGTGTTATATTAGTAGTACTTATGTTTCATTGCATAAACTGAGATGCATTTTTTATTTGTCTATGTATCGTCATAAATATATAGTTTTAAGTTTAGTGAATTGTCGCTATAATTTTCTTCTGACAGGACGAAATGGCTTGTGAATTTTATAGTTTTTATAATGTCTGAAATAAAAGATACAATAAATTATATATTATATACCTAATACTAATGACTATTGAAAGGTCCCACACGTCTTGTCCTATTGGTATCATAGTCATTATTTCGCTCGCTCGCTCATCTTACAAGCAATGTTACTCACTAAAGCGATTCTTTTCCAATTTTTACAATCTTGAATTTTTTGCTTACATCAGTCGTATAATTCGCTTTGTCGTGGGTGCCATGGTTACATGAAGACTACACAAAAACACCCAGACCGCAAATATTGTTTCATGTAGATATTATTTTATGTATGAACACAAAGTTACAGACATGTCCTTTTATCAAATTCGGTTATAGATTATAGTCAATTATTGCGCCGGTTAGCCCTGCCATTTTATGACATCAGCGAGATAGAACTAATTTAGCTTAGTTAAATAGTGTTAGGAATTCAGTTATATACGATGATTGATAGTTAAATAAATTATTAGAATAAACTACACGAGATATAATTTGTCTTATCACGTAATTCGTAGTTATTCTGCTTTTATATTGTAATTGTAAATAATTTAAGAATTTGTCACGATTTTTATTAGAAACTTCTAAGCCTTAAATAATTAAAATGTAAATATTTAGGGCTTAAAAGTTCGCTCGTATAAGAATTACGATAATTATGTTATCTTTAGCTGGTTTGTCGCCTGTATAGAGACCATTGGAGTGTATTTTCCGTATAATTATGCGGTTTCAGAAGAAGTTGATACGGAATGCTTCTTGTCTTTAGCTATATATGTAATTATTTCAAATATATCTAGTGGCGAATGTTCACTTATTATTGGTATAGTTTAAAATTGATTTGAGAAGCATTCTTCATTTAACATCCTAATTAATTTACGAAAAGTATATTATTAATTGCAAATTTGTAGCAGAGTTGTCTTACGATAATTCAAAATTGAAATATTTGTTATGTGAAATTAGTAATAATCTTTAATATGCGTGTAATTCTATTAACGTTCCTAGGATTTGAATGCGAAGATTACCTACAAATCAGTAGTAGGTAGTTTTTTCTAATATTGTGCACAAATCGCTGTTGGCACGTCATTAATTTCCTGCGCATTGCAAGTGCAATTTTATTATAGCATTGCCTGACAGTAAACTATAAATAGATCAATGAAACAACAACACTAAAATCTATTATAACAAAATTCTTAAAATTGTATAAAGTTAATTTAGAGTAATGTATAATACCATATAAATCTAATGTATACAAATATATTATTCGATAGTAAATAAAAGTGTGTTATATTTTCGACTGAAGTATCGTTGTAGATTCAGAAACGGTAATACAATATAAGGTACAGTTTATTTTCAGTAAAATAAAAAAAATGTGTAAGTATTTTTAAAAGTTTTATTTAAAATTACATTGGATAAGTCTTGTCCTCTTTATTATAGGGTATGTCTAGTTGTGCAACAACTGGTTTCTTGATTGTATAACCTGAGAACATTATTATATTGGAAACTTACCAACAATATTTAAATGCCATTAACGATTGAAATTCTTACGATAATTATGACCGTTTTAACAAAATGCGTCACAGTATTAAACTTAGAAGTAACATTTAGGGATAGTACAGAATCTTATGTCCTAGATACAGTGTAGATATAGGTTAACATATAGTGTACATTAGACATAAATAATTAAATTAAATAACAATAAACCTGTTTATATACAAAGTGACTGATAAAGCAAATACTTACAAGGAATTATCAATGACATAAAATTTACATCAAGCAATACGCGAATCGACAAGGAACGAAGATGTATTTGAGATCAATGCCGTAAGGTTCCTACCATTAACTTATGAAATAACAAATACTGGAACATAAACAGTTACCTATATTGAATTTAAAGAATGTGACACGCATAAACTACAAATATTTACACACGTTTACAATTGGTTATTATATATTATAACCTCAATTTGAAACGTTCATGTTCTCTAATGTATTATAGCACAATACTCGTTTCCACAATGCACTCCCAAATCCCGACACATCTTCCCTCACAGCCCTTCATTAATCTATAATTATCTATAACAATACTCCTACAAGTTATTATTCTAGTAATTTCGTTAAATAATTCTGTACTACAATGAAACTTGTGTATTTAGAGCTATACTATATGTTTCTAGTTCAACTTTTATCCTAAGTATTCATTGC
>DWQK01002978.1:0-12218 GCA_018231225.1 Noctuana stator | reverse complement strand
TATAAGGCTTGTCGTGAGCTGATGCAAAGTAGAAATGAAATGAAAACAAAATGATTTATGTAAAAATACGTAGTATTTAGTTTATGGGCTATACTGACCAATTATATATCTGCAATATTTTTGACTAATATAATGAAAAGAATAATTTTAAAAATTAATAAACAATTTAGAAACTACAATACTCTTTGAATTTAATAGTGTATAGAATTAACAATAATCTTTCAATATGTTTCTACGTAGTTTCCCTAATTATTTTACCACAAAAAACTTTTTCTCATTAATGGCCAATAATAAAACAACTGTGGAGCGGCCTTAATCGTATCAGACTGGATCTTTTTGTTAAATATTATAGGATGACTCGCAAGTTTTCACAAAATTGCTCTCTTTTCATTAAAAAAAAGCTCCATAATTGCTTTAGTAGGAAGATATGAAAACTACTGAGTAATATGATTAAGTGAAAATTGTCTACTATTCAGATTTAATAGCTTTTCGTTTATTTTTAGGTAGACAAAATATTACTTTAGAACGTTTCTTCAAGTAAGTACTATCTAAATTCCGTTAGATTCTTGGAAAATCGAAAACTTTGCATGGTTTAATTAACGTTAATCTCAGAATAACGTTTTGATGGATCTAAAAATAATTTTATTTTTAAACATAATTAATCTCAAACAGAACTTTCCATGGTTCTGTTACTTAAAACTTACTGATATCATGATTTTGTAGGTGTAAGGTTTCACAAGTACTAAAATAATGGGAGTCAAAGTAATAATAATAATATATAACCCATGACTTCACAGTCACACTACTTGAGCGACTATTTTAAAATAACAAGACCTGCAGTAATAATTGTCTTATGGCCTAACCAGACTTAAAAAAAAATAAACTCTTATCTTAATCAAAGAAAGTCCTACGCAAAGTCGTCTTATTTTACTGTGTGAGTCGAATTTCATGTGACGTACCTACTTCTAGGGATTTAAGCACAAGTCGACGTAGATACTAAACAAACAAGTCTCAAAAAGTTTTTTAATAAAAAATTGTCAACGGGCAAACTTCGCTCTCGAGAAACGTTCGTCGCTTTTCAACGTTTTACAAATAAGCAGACGTTATGTGAGAGCCGTTTTTGTAGACTTTCGTGATTATTTTCTTATGATCTTCAAACACAATCAAGGTTTTACCACATTAATAAATAATTGTAATTTATTCATTCTTTATTATAAAACAAAATCAAGATAGTGAACTCAGTAAACGCAGAAACGAATACGCAGTCTAGTAAATATGAAAATAATAATAAATAAATCTTGAATACAGTAATTAATGACCTGTGCGATAAGAGCACAGTAACTTTGACAATTTTCATTCCAAAGCTTGCGCAGACCTTCTAAACACACCACAAATATCCCTGTCCAAATCCACGAGAAGAGCCATAATTTAAAATCTCATATCGTATTACTCATCTCAGCGTCGACATTCATATGCGGTTTATGTTTCGTGCCTCTACAATATATCACGACGCTGTGACACCGTGCGCAAATAGCGGGATTAACATACGCGTACGTCATCTATTTTTATATACTGGCAAAAAAGTTGTCATAGCTTTAATAAAAATGTATGCACGATTTTGTTTACAAATTGGGTTGCAATTCTATGTTGAAAACAAAGTGAACATCAGACCAGAGAAATAGGAGTGCAAAGGAATGCAAGAAGGTTTAATGCGCAAAGTTAATTGGTACCAAAAAAGTGTTTTGTAATTTTAAGTTTTTTTTTTTGTATATATGATTAAAACCGGCTTGCAAATATTTACTTATTTATTTTAATACGACTAATTTCGATCCGAACCGAAGTTCATGAGCGAGGAAGGGTGGGATGTTTTTCCTTTATAATGTGTAGTAGTACGAGTACTACCTAAATATAAATATTAATAATAAGTGTTACTAAATAAATTTGTTGTTGTTACAAAATATTTTGTTATTGACGATGACGCGCTGTGCAAAAAAATGGTTTGGGTTTTTCCAATGCAAACTAAACCACCCAACGAAGACTTAGCGCGTAAAAATAAACTGTAATTAACACACAAAGAACGCGCTTGGTGTATTATGGACATAGCAATTTTAAATTAAAATCACTTTGCCATATACGCAAGCTATTTTGTACTCTGGTAACAAAGACATAGAGTTGAAACTGGTCTAAGTTACCATATACGAGTAGCATTGATTATTTTGACAATGCGACTAGAGCAAGCAAATACCCTGCCTAACGGCTAATTATGTGGCTCAGTTACCCTGTAGAAATTTTCCATTAAACTGCTAGTCGTCAAAACTAATTTTCGCTCGACACACTTTCGTACAAAATTTTAATACAATAAGTATTGTGTATTGTCGACTTTTAAATAAGTACGTCTATGTCAAAGTTTAAACGTAAGTAAAACATGAACAAACAACAAAGTAAGTCAAAAAACTAGACGAGAAGTTTCTAGGTTTAGTTCAACACTGGACTAAATTAGTTCGCGCCGACAGACTCAGTTGAAGATTCCAACTCAGTGGTACTCAAACTGTAGGACTTTGTTTAGTTTAGGTCTTTGTGTGCTCGCTTGATATACATACTTACAGTAATATATGCTTTCTACGTGTAAGTATTCTTGACAAGTTATTTGTTAAATTGCAATGTTAATTTATTCATCTATTAAAGTAATATTTTAGCTAGGCATGTCAAAAATACTTATCATTACTTTAAACGTGAGTCAAGTTTGTGATATCAATGCGTGATGTGTCACTTTAAACGTAGATGGGTTTGCATGGTACAAAATATCACATGTTTTTTCAGCTTTGGGTGGTTTAATACAGCTATATTTTTCTACTATTAATACATACTAGTTTCGTCAAAGATCTTATCAACACTTTAAAAAATTGTAACAAACTCTATCTCAATAGTATCAAAATGTATATAACGTGTAAATTGCATTAGGGAAGAAATGGAGTGGCTTATTTTCCGTGCTAGAATTAAACCTGAACTCAAAGAAACAAGAAATTTCTGCTCTGTCAAACCTATCACTGCTCCTTTTACAACAAATAAATCGTATTTCTACCGATTTTCAAAAACTGTATTATAATAATATTTTCTTTAAAATTTTTCCGTTGGTGACGTAGGATTATTTTCGTTGTTTTTTTATTCACGCTAAAAGTTGAAAAACACTGCTCTGTTTCTTACTCCTATGTTTCTTACTCCTTTCTTCTAATTATCTGTAGAAGAAAGTTTTATTCAGTTTCATTTGTACACACTTGGTTAAATGAAATGGATTTCCAACAAAATTTACTAGCGTATACAAACTTGGTTAGCTTCAGGTACAAATTCGTAAGCTTGTATATTAAATTTCAAACTTCCAAAACTGCTCTAGTGGAAAAGTTGAATGTGTGCTTTTAAACTCTATTGTACTGGTACAGATTAAGAATGGATTTTAGTGTTTACTAGTAAAAATATATGATTTTGAACTCATAATGCACTACATCTATTTGTAGATTTATTTTGCCTTTATTGTAGTGCCACAAGTAAGTGTTACGTCTGGCTATAGCCATTCGTCATTCTCTACCAAACTTTTGTGGTGAGAAAATAGTGTAAGGCGTCTTACAAAATAATCGCTAAAAAGTATTTAAATGATACTACATAGTTAATCCTAAAGCCAGGTTATGAGTTTGAAGCGTTGAACTCTTTCAAATAAGTGAGGGTCCTATATTTAATTTTGCCTTTTTGTACCGTCATCCACATGTACCCGAAACAGTAATGTACCTAGTTATCTGGCGCTAGAAATGCGCTAGAATCTGAGCGCGATAGATTTACTATCAGATAGTGAATAGCAATTTCTCGCAAGAAGACAAGTTACAGATTTCCAGTGTGTTCACACAGCGTAAAACCATTAACTAGTATCAGTTGTATCGAGATCAAGCCTGTGTGACTAATCCTTAGTACAAAGTGTGCTACTATCTCCACATACAAATAAATTGCTTTAGTCAGCGATACTGGATCGTAGGCGAGTTTCTCAGATGTATGAAAATGTTACTTTGCTTGGCTTGTAGATTGTTAAGTTATTGCTACTCGTATGAAGTGTCTACTGCCTTGTAGGTTCTTGTTACAGTTCCACGTTAATGTTATTTTAGGGTTTAATTTATTTTGATGTATATTGTTATACATACATGATATTGTAAAACCTTTATGCAAGTAATTATTTTGCATTTGTCTTTGTTATTCTCACTCTCTATTAATGTTCTATAAGAAACAATTAACTAATAAACAAATAATTTACTTGTATCTAGGACAACAGAAAGAAAGTATATAATAAATATATTATATAAAACAAGATTACCATTTTAAAATAGGCCAGCCGAGTCGAATTATTCCCAGGCGAAGAATTCGAATCACCCCACAATAACACAAAATGAAAATATGATAATTTATTTTAAATGCCTGCTATTGTGGAGGTTCAACCATATTAACACGTTTAGATGTATGTTGTGATTACAATTCGTTTTAATCCTGTTTCCAAGTCCTTACACTTTCACAAAACTTATAATTTTGTGAACTAAAATTTTTATTATCTTAAGCTGAACGCTTATTATAACGCTATTAAATTTCGTAAAATACTCATAGCTGCACGAGCAAGTGACACTGTAAGGAGCCATGCTGGATATCATAGAAGATTATTACACTAGAAAATTATGAAACACCTGCTTCAGTTAGAAATAAAATAACCAAAAGCTATTGTGTTTTTACAAATTTTTTTGCCGGATAATAAAATACATTATTATACTACCAAATTAACAGAGTATCAAAGGGGATTCTATTCAATTGGTTATTGTGAACTGATTATACGCCTTTGAAGAACATAGTTTGGTTTCCAAATTATATTATATCTGCCCTTTAGTGTAATACCGACCGTACAAAGAAGACAATGGTAAGTTGAGTAAACATTAATCAGTTGTAATTTTGAAATGGGAACTGTTGTAGCTAAATAATATAGTAGTGTTAAATCAAAATTATATTCCCGCGTCCTGGGAACGGAGAAGTCGGTATTATAATATTATAATACCGACTTCTCCTTGAAAATCAGATAAATATATATTTATCTGATACGATGCATGTGTTATTTTCAATTTTGTTATTATTTTATTTGAATAAAGTTGGACTAGATTTTAATTAACTAAACCAACGAACACATAACGAAGTTTTAGCTTTAAAAGAAATTATTCAAACCACAGTTCCGAAGCTAAGGACTTCCTGAACGTACCTACCTACTTATGTTTGTATATAACATGCAACGTTCGCACTGTGGTTGCCTTATGAAACGCCTTCTGTAGATAATATACTGTATAAAATATATTTAGAGGTTGTTAATACGATATGAATTTAGCAGTTCATGCATGTTAATAATTATGTTATTACAAGTATTAAATTAGTAAATATTATTTAAATTAAGTAAATATTATGTTATTATTTAAGTAAGGCATGCTGTTAAGCCTTGACTAGACACTATATAAGAATTTTGAACATGAAGATGATGTCCCGGTATTGTTGGGATGGTCATGGATTCGAATCCTACTCGCGAAAAAAATCTTGTAATTTTATATAAATAATAACAACCTGTAAGCACTGTAAAAAAGTGTGGAACCCTTCAAATTTTATATATTATACCTTCTTGCTACATCCATTAAAGTTTCATGTATGTGATACGATATTGTGCAGAATAAATAGGTTCACGTAGCGCTTGACATTTAAATGTGAGGTTTTGCATTTCGCAAGCGCTCCACTCATATTGAATATTCTTTTTCAGTTTGAAGTGCACGAAATGTATTTCGCACTTAAAATATTTTGGGTATGTTTATAAAGTTTTTTTGCGTGGAACTGTTATTTAGGATCGCTTTGAAAAATATACCGCCTCTTTGCATCCAAGAATGTGGATTGCCAAAATTTAGAATTTTCTAATTTAGGTAAGTAAAGTGCTTACGGGTACTTTAATCTATCGGCCAATTGAATTTAGCATTGATGTTAATTAAATTTAGCATTCAATTTTTTCAATAATTAGTGCAGCATTAAGGATAAATATTTTCTGAAACCTTTGTGCTAACCCACATACCTTTTTCTTTTGTACTACGAAAATTGTGTTTTAACGTGAAACGAATAGGTAGTCCCCCTTTTTGGAAGTAAGTTAAAAAGTAGGTGAGAGGTATCCATTCATCGTTCAAATGTCAAGTAACGTGTGCGTCCGACCCACGTCAAACGCGTCAGTGCACCAGTTGACGTACTTTCATTCACCGAATTCTTATTAAAGATTTCCGGATTTTCTTGTACGTATACCTCATATAAAGAAGTTATAATAAATGGTTGAGGGCCTTAATTCCGATATTTTCTATGGTTTATGATACGACAACAAGTTTATTGCCATTATGACAGTACAGGGGCCTTATTCACTATGACATTAAAAACAAGTATCGAACGCGGCGCGAACCGCACGCTACCACGCTTCCACTAGTATTCAAAAATAAAGTTTTTATGATTTCATCACCTTGTTGACTCATTGGATCAGCGATAATATTCGTCGCTTCACATAATACTCATTTTCTTTAAGTACAGCATCGCAAAATCAAATTGCTTTTACTAACACTACATAATAATCTATCTGATTGTAAATAGGTAGGTATATCTATCTCTCACGACTTACGACTGTTATTGTTTGTAAAATAGACTCGTTAGTGAAATGTATTACAAATAAATAAAGACGGTGGTAACGGAACTGTGAGGTACCTATCTTAATGTCAAGTAGGTATCGCGTACGCTCGACCCGCGTCAATAATCCGCGTCGCCTGTTGAGGTATTAAAAGACACAAAATCCTCAGACTGGCCGCGTACATTCGTTATCGGAGACCCCAAATCATCAAATCGATTATTTATAATACGTAATCTGCCGCACATTTTTGTTGTTCGTCTCTTGGGAAAACTAATTCCGTATTCCATACTTAAGTTTCTAATACGAGCCCGCGTGTTCGGAAAAACCATTCGGAAGAAAACTTAATGACTGCATGCAGAATGCAACTATGACTAATATTTATCATAATGTTTTGACGCACACGGCACACGTTCGGGTTTTCCATTCAAAACCGCGCCACGCGCCGCGCGTTTTTCGAGTTGTGCGTAAATTCATCTTAATGTTATTGACATCCTGTCAAAGATTTTATCTGGATATGCTCGTAAATTTATTCTCTGTACTGTGGTCTAAGATGTTATCAAGGGACAAGTAGTCACAGGGACTCTGTAAAAACAACAAAGAACCTAAAAATATAACCGCGACAAAGTATGTAAAGTACGTAAACTATATAATTATTAAATTATGCGTTCAATGTACTAGAATGTCCGATTCGGGAAGTGAATGTTTCATTTTCAAGGATTCGTACAAGGATTATAATATTATACAGAAATACCAGCTTATGTTTTTATTAAATAGCACGAAATGTCAAAATAAATGCTAAATCGATATGGGCTTATTCAATTTGCAAAACGCTTACCGCCGGGTTTTTTTATCGTTTACTAGTTGGTGCCCGCGACTTCGTCTGCGCAGGAATAGTATTTCGAGCAATTTACACAATATCTTTATAAATTGTAGCCTACGTGTTATTATGATGTATAAGCTCTGTTATTGTAAAGTTTCATTTCAATCCATTCAGTAGTTTTTACGTGAAAGAGTATCCAACATCCACCCATCCATATTTACAAACTTTTGCATTTATATATCGCAATAATAGGATGGGTAGTTAATAAGCGTTCATCACCTGAATGTAAGTACTACTGTATTTATGTTCTTGTAAAGATTAGGTTTACCTCAACACAATTTTATGAAAGTTCGCCATTAAAAAATACTGAAGCATAAGGGTCGTTACAGATTAATTATACACGGGTTCGGAAAATGAAGCGACCGAGGCGCTTTAATAAGCATAATGTAGTGTATGCCTACCGCTTGTTATCCTGTACCCTATATGAATAGATTATTACGTAGCTAATTTATTTAGGTAAGTGCCTTTTGTTATTCTTTGAATTTCTTTGCATTTAATAAGACAGCATTAGAAATATACTTTTTATGAAGTAAAATGTAAAGATAATAAGTAATTCAAAAAAAATTCAATCGACTTTAAAAAGAATAAAGTCGATGTAAGATTCTTTATATTGCAAATGAGTAATTAATTACCTTAATTTTGAATGACTAGTTGTTTAAAGTGTTATAATATTCTGTATTAGGCATATTAACCTATCTATATCTTCATTTACGATATTATTACGTAACCTTTAACGTTATTTTGTACGTTCTTATTTGTGAACCTAGTCGATGGCGCTAGGTGTACGGAAAACTCAAAGGAGTTTTAAGTTTACACCTATTGTTTTTATCTTATAATATTATGTTGTTTTTGAAATAAATAAATACCGGTTATTTTCCACATGTTTATGCAAATATAACTGAACTATGTATTAGGCACTGCTTAAACGAAATATTTAACTAACATGATGAAACAAAAAAACAAACAAACAAAACAATTTACGTTGACCATTTGACCAATCACATTCCGTTATGCTGGAATAAACGGAAAAGGAAAAGGGGATTTACCTAATGCTAGCCGATATCAATTATCTTTTTTAAAAGCAGCCGACAATTGACAGACATAAATCAAAGAGAACGAATATTAACTTCCCACAAAATTGACCGGATCCCCAATCGGCTAGGGGAAAACGAACGCAATTATTAAGCAAAAAAATTCTCCGTACAGCAACACAATACCACCATTTCACCTAACTACAATTTGCTTTTTGACCAAATAAAAATGGGAGAATAAAAGCAAACAGTCCTCGAGTTTTAACAATCGACAAACACGTCAACCCTTGCGTTAATATTTTAACGTCGCCTAAACACTTGCAAATGGGGTCCGGCGCAAATGTGAGACGTTCAGAGTATTAATTTAGAAACTTACACGTAAACTTTACGAGTCCAATATTGAAATGAAAGTTGAGTACGACATGAAAATAAATAATTTTACAGACATAGCGTAAATAAGGAGTTGATACTATGAGTTTAAGACAAGTAATACTATTTAAACTGTACAAATAAACGGGTACATATAAAAAAAAAACTAAAATATAAATAAAAAAATTTGAATTACGACCCATAAATGTAATTATGTGTTGTAGAAAATGTATGATACTTAAACAAAAGTTGTGCAAGATTAATTCTGAATTTAATAAAGAAATATTCCTGATATACTTTCCGCTCACAACTGTTGCTTTGTACCACAAAAAGCAGCAAACATCACAAAGATGATTCAGAAAAAAAACTAAACAAGTAGGGTGGAAACAATGCCTTGTGTTTGGGGATTGTAACTCGGCAAATAATATAAAATATGATAAATTTCACGCCGCTTCTGGCATCAAAATTAGCGCATATCTAACATATTTATTACCTGTAATCATAACTATTATTATAAAAAGAGACCCCGAATTTTGTGATTTTTTTCAGACGTGTAGGATAATCTTCGGAATCACTACATCTATGTGAAGAAATACTTTATTCCAGACTAACTGTGCCCCGCGGTTTCACCCGCGTTAAATTTTTTTTCCTAACATTTCCCTTCCCTGCTCTGCTCCTATTGATTGTAGCGTGATGAAAAGTATACTATAATATAATAATATATAATATAATAATAATAATAATAATAATATAATATATAACCAGCTCAGGAGTATGAAAAATAATTGTACCAAGTTTCGTTAAAATCCGTCGAGTAGTTTTTGTTTCCATAACGGTTATACAGACAGACAGACAGACAGACAGACAGACAGACAGACAGACAAAAATTTTACTGATTACATTTTTGGCATCAGTATCGATCACTAATCAATCCCTGATAGTTATTTTGGAAATTTATTTCATGTACAGAATTGACCTCTCTACAGATTTATTATAAGTATAGAAGATGATCTTACGCTATAGATGATGTAAATATATAAAAATAATAAGTTTTAAAGATGTCCGTCATTTAAGATGGAAAAGCCCTTTTAAAAACCAAGTTACGAAGTAATTAGGTACCTACTCGAATATTAAAAGAAACTGCCACGACCACCGACATCTCCCAACCTCGTTATTAAAAAGGTTATTTTACATAACAAAATTGTTACAATTGAGGTTCACTGTAAAAATTTGCAAGACGAAAAGACCTACATTTTTCGCATCCAAACCCTTTAGAAATAGTTGTAAGTATATCACCTGCTTTATGCATCTACGAGTTACTTTATCGGTGCTTAGAAGTCTTTATCATATTACGTGTGAATGAATTTTGAGAGGAGCTGTCATCATCGCTTACAACACTTATATCCCTTTTTGGAGATGTCCCGATACAGATAAATCGGGGCGGTGACTAACAAAATGTCCGTTTGTATCTAATAACAAAAAAAGGGAAAAAGGCTACGCACACCTTTGTGCAGGGCCACGAAACCGAAGGTCTCTTTCACTGTACTGTATTTCGACGGAGTCTTTTGAACAATAATGAACTTTGAAGGTATTTGTTAAAAATGTTCATTAATCAATACTAATAATATAAAGCTGAAGAGTTTTTGTTTGTTTGTTTGAATGCGCTAATTTCAGGAACTACTGGATCGATTTGAAAAATTATTTTTGTATATGATAGCTACATTCATGAGGAAGGTTATAGGCATCAAGCATTACGTTACTATTATCAATGAGTGTGATCCAAGCCTCCAACAGTAGACCATGAAAAGGGTTGGCACATCTGTTAAGTTACATAAATTTGTCAGTAGGTAAATAGTCGCGTAAATTTTTTTATAAATACGTATTATAAATCGAAGTAAGTACTAGTCTATTAAGAGCGAAAACAAAACTAATTGTGTCAAGCCACAACACAGACAGCGAAAACAAAACTAATTGTGTCAAGCCACAACACAGACCATGGCAATCATCCGAAAGGCAATTAAAACTCAAAACGATGGAGGTTTCATAGCCACAGGCCCTACGGTCCTCCGAGACAGAACGTTGTAGAGAACAATCGATCATCGCCCTTAATACCCAGCAATAAGGGTAACTGATGTAAATACAAGGGAACATAGTGTTCACGGCGGCCGATGCCTGATATATGGTGACCGTATTTGATTAATCGACTCTCGAAATTGAATCAGAACATTCAGAACCGAAACACCTTTCACGTTCGTCATTTTAAGTCCACTCTTTAACAAGCAGACAACCGTAGATGTCACTAGTCACTGTTATTGTTTCTCTGAATTGAACTGTTTGTTACATTGAAATTTTTAATATCTAAATGTGCTTTAAATACTAATTTATTTGTATTAAAGGAGAATGCCAACAGTACTCGTACCATAAATAAAACGAGTACGAAAATGAGTAAAAAGGTGCGGTAGCAACGCATTTGTGTACAACCTCAGGTACAACTTCAGTACTGCGTAGAATGTAGAAGTATATGGCTGCAGTCTGTAATGATAACTTAATGCGACTTTTTATGAATAAAAATTCTGACTGCATCATACAACACTGCGCTAGCGCAAGCGTAATAAAGAAAACTACATGCCGCAATTCGCAATAGAGATAGTATTAAAAAAAGCGTGTAATTAGAGGAAATCTGGGGGCTTGGAGCCGGTGTCAGCTAGCGGTCCCAGGGGCCCAGCGCCCAGCGCTGCGGTCGCGCGCACTCATTAGAGAGCGCGGCGACGCACGCGCCGGGTCACGCGCCTCTCTTCATTACCGACCTCTTTGCCAACTTTATTATTTTTCGCCACGTGCCTATTATGGTGGTTTTTATTTTTTTTTTCCTCATAAACTCCTTTTATGCGTGTAATCGGATCCCGTTGAGCGGAGGGGGCGGGATTACTGCAGCTCTAATGGAATTGACGACGATCGTGGGTGATATGTGATTCGATCAACATAAACAAGCTATTTAGCAGAGTTTGAGAGGTTAATAGCGGTATTAGTTGTCGACTGGCATGCGTTCCTGATTACATTATAGTGCTTAATTATCAATACATTACAATAGGCATGATGACAGCAAGTAAATTTCATTGAAATAATTTGTGTGTATAATATACCTAAACAGTTGATTATAAAACACTGATTCTTTTTATAATTATAAGCGAGATTAATTTTTTATTGATAAAATAAAATCACTAAA
>DWQK01002977.1:0-12220 GCA_018231225.1 Noctuana stator | reverse complement strand
CAAACTTTAAAGTTCCGAGTGACAGCGGTGCAGAGACGGCGTGCAGGTGGCGTGCAGCGCGGCGACAGCGCCAGGTACTGTGTCCACGCCGCCGACCTCCCCGCGCGCCCTCCTCCGCGGACCCCCGCGCGTCGCCGCCTCCTGACTGGCCGACACGTGGGAGTCTTATCAATGACCAAACACGAATGATAAGCTTCCCAAAGTATCAAACTAACCGAAAACAAACTTTTCATTTAATCCTGTTGTCATCAGCAGGCCATATTTCATTAAAAAACACATTATAAATTATCACCTTAAATAATAGGACTTTAAGTATAATACACATAATAATATACACATTATCTTGCTTTTTAGTTCATTAGTTATTTTATCTACATAACATAAATTTCACAATATTATATGTAATTTTTATGAAACTCTTCCGGTTATGTTTGCACAAACAAAATCTACGTGAATACGTATAAGTAACATATGGTCCGTATGTGAGTTCGATATTCTGAAGCGAAGGTTACCACGAAATCAGGCTAAACAGTGCATATTCAATGTGATCCTTGCTACGGCCCTATGTTAATTCAACGAAGGCTCTACAAAAACCAATCGCATTTAAACTGTACAAAAACAAAGGTTAGCAAACGATACAAGATTCTCCGAATAAACATAACAATTTCCGCTTCATCGCCTCCAAACGCAGGCAGACAAATTAAAGAACATTTTTCCTGGTTCGCTCTCTCCCACTTAGAACCTCCACCGGCTCCATAAAACTTAACTACACGCCGTAACCGCGACTAATTATTAGGGAGGGCTTACATAACGTATTTATGAGCATGAGATTTAACGCCAACGCTCCGGTCTCGGGTGGTCTGTTATCGCGCCATTAAAAAGTTGTCCTCTGCGGAACTGTAAATAAAATAATATGAACCGACACTTTACATTGGACATTCCGCAAACACGACGCGCACGCAATTATTTGTCTTTGCTGCTCTTCGCGTCCGACATATTGCAATAAAGCCCATACACACATACGTGCAATGGAACGCTACAATGCGATGCTCATAATGTCTTTTAATTCGCAGTGCGGACAACAATAGAATTTTTTATAAAATCCATCCTAAACATATATGTCTAAGCTAACCATAGAAAAATGTTTCATTTTCTTGCTATCGAATTTCTATTAAAATATATAGAGAATTCATATTTATTTTCTTTGCCCCATTTTCTGATAGTCAGGTCCTTAGACGAGAACACAGGTCCGTAGATGTGATCTTCGCCGTAAGATAAGGCCCGGCGCCGGTGTCGGCTACGAAACCGCTCTACGAAGCGCTCGTAGCTAGCTTGCTACGCATCATCTACAAAGTAGCTATGAATATTATCTAGGTGCTTGATTTCACGAACCTTATGTTCGCTGCAATAAATTCAAATACTTTTCAGCTTCCAATACTTTACGAGTATATTACGTTATCTACGAGAAAAATAAATTTAGACTCCAGAGCCCTAAGTTTTCTCATTTCAAGAGCAATTCTAAAAGATTTCGATCCGTCACGGTAGGATCAAAGAAGTGTTCTCAAGTAGTCTCAAAGAATTATAGTAAAAGTTTAATTTAGAAATCTCAGACTGAAACCATACTCAGGTGGGATTTGAATGTAATAAAAAGTTTCTTGCATATTATATGATTTTAATTTCTTTTTCGCAGACCGATACTAAAATCATTGCGGCATGCAGGTTAGTAATTAAATATTTGTAGCATGTTCGTAGTAATTAACATAAACCTTTTTGTATAGTGTAATTACGTGCTACCGATACTATTGTTGGTTAGACTACGGCTAACCAAATAGAGCCCTATTGTCCAAACTACAAAGATAACACTAGAACAATTTATCAACACTTTGTGTCAAGGTTATAGTTACTTAGGTCTACGTTCACGTTAAACTGACTAGTTTTGTGGTTACTATAGTATAATGCTGCCAGTTTTTTTTCCGTAGTGTGGTTATAAATAATTATAGATAAGAATAAAACTAATATCGTTTAGAACCGTACCGACATAACTCGACAAAAACATCCCAACAAACACTATGTATTCCCGTTTTATTTCCCAAATTTATTCTAAGAGTTCCCGGTCTTATTTTCCAAATTCAAGGTCAATTATAGTGGCTGTACTGAACTGAACACAGTAAACAAACACAGTGTAACCAACCATACAAAGAAAACAAGGTCGTTACTGAACGCTTGGCGATACGGTCGAGTACTAAGGTATATTTAAAAGCAACTTCATTTTACTCCCGGCAGTTCGTAAATCCGTCATCATAGTTTTATTTATTGCCCTACGTCATTTCTTTCGCTATCCGATCTATCTTTTTGTTCGAGTCGTATTTTTAAGGTACTTCATAAAAAGGAAGTATTAAGCTTATCATTCCCTACGATCTTTTTATTGCTTCTATGTAACTCGTAAAGTTTCAGTAAATCTTTCAGTAATAATAGTTTTCATTTTGATAGAAGAATGTAACTATTTAGCAAAAGAAACGAAGTACTTTAGTAAGTTACCCATAAATTTTTCTCCCTTTATTAATATCTAGTCTATAAAATTATCTAATAAATTAATGGTAAAAAAAACTTATTAAAAACAGACATTTCTTTAAATGCCCTAAAAAGAAAAAAAAAACTTTAAATTAAATCCATCTAGCCAATTAAGTACATAGATATTACAAAATAAATTAAATTATATAAAAGCTTGTCGCGATATTTTTAACGTTTTTGACTTTGACCGTGGAGCTAACTTTTAGTTAAATAAAGCCGGAAGCGTAGTAGAAGCATAAGGAAAAAGGAAATAAATAGAACTGAACTAAAGCTATATAAACTGTAGATAGATCTTTCATTGCCTTTTAAAAGCTTCTAACGAGTTCGCACGGCTAATAACAGAAAGAAATTTATACGTATTTATTAGTCGACTTGCCGAGGCTTTCAAACTTCAGATGTTAACACGCCGCCCAGACGATGATACTCGCGCTAATTCCTGTGTTTACGACAGTTGCTCTGATGCTTAGTAAGAAAGACTTTCTTATCTCTGGATATAGTTCAGTGAATAGTTATTATTAACTTCTTGGATTGCTCAATTTTCAAATAAGGCTTTTTTTTTTGTAAGCAAATAATGTTTTTAGTAGGATTACTTATAATGTAACGTGTAAAAGAAGGTTTAATAAAATAAGTAACGTAGCGTTTTTTGGTTAGTTTATCTAAAAACTTTTCGTTTAATAGACATGGATCTACATTTTTTATGAAAGCATGAGTTGTAACAGACCTTATTAGCATATTATTGTTTAATTTTTATTTAACTGTTTTTGTCTACTAATAAACTTAAAAATAACAGCGATAGACACGGGCGCTGCTTAATTCATAATCTCCTTCAGTTAAATCAGAACGGGAAAATCGATAACAAAATAAGCGTGCAATTCATAACAAGGTAAAAAATATAATAAAATAGGTATTTATATTAATAAAAGTTGCAATTATATTTTCAGTAATTAAACATTTTGCGCTGATAACTTAAATTGTTTAAACTGTTACGATCCGATAATAAAATTTTAGCAGAGCTAAAACGACGCATAACAAATGTTTCAAAAAGATAGATATTAACAAAGGTAAATGTTTGCTTTAAATTGTTAATCGTTGAATGCTAATTTGGCAGTGGACTCCGATAATCCCAATCAAATTGTATTTGAAATAGTTATTGACAGAGCACAATTGGGTTGGTGGAGATTAAATAAAATATATTATTTAAACCACGTTAAATCCTATCCAAAAATAATACAAGGTGTAGGTTTAAATATTTTGTAAATTTACCTACTTATCACACTAACTTATTCACTAATTATTTATTTTAACTTTACTTTCTATTTTTGTAGCAACGATGTCATAGTTATGAATAATAATTTAATAACATTCAAAAGCATGAAACCTCTAAGCTAGGTGTGAAAGATAATTTGAAACGTTATCAGTAAATTTTTTTATTCGAAATGATTAAAAATCAATCAGTTGGTTTTTAAAAGACTATGACGTTACTATTGGTTTTATTCATATAAAATGTGTTAAATGTTTGCGTTTTGACAGCCCCTTAAAATCATCTCAGTTGACTAGCTGGTCTACTATCCATTTACAACATTGGTAATCTTGGGAGTATTAGCCGAGAGATGGTAAACGTTCTACCTAGAGACCTAAATTTTCCGCTCGAACAAACGCGGTCGGCGCCGGCCTGTCTCTCTAATCTACATATCTGGCAAATAAGCTAATTTCTATGAAATATGGAGCCAATAGTCTTCTAGTACATTTTGCTTCATCATTCGTGAATTATCGTCTGTCTACATCAGTAAATGTATAAAAATCATGTTAAATCCGACTTCAAGATTAAATGACTCGATTACACTATATATATACGTGGATTCTGGTATAAAAAACTAATATGACAGGGATGCCTATTGAAACTTATTAAATATAAGTTAATAATATATGTTATATAATATAAGTATAATATAAGTTAATAATAATTTAATATTTTAAATTTTTTTACTTTTCTTTCTTTCTATTAAGTCTTGCTTTAGGAACCCGTTCGCAAAATTGCGCTTCGTCTTAATAATTGGTCGATTCTCGCGAATTTATTGCTTTATTAATAATAGTATAATTTTAAGATATTATAAGTATAAAGCTATCAACATAACAAAAATAAAAGAGCAATTTTATCATAATTTTTATTCTCTTCATCATAATGCGGGTAATAAGATAAATATTTTAAATTTCTTCACCGATCCTAATTTCAATAAATAATATAAGCTATTCAATACCGATTCATGCAAATATTCGTCTATAGGTACACTTCTTTGATCTGTCAATTATTCTAGGCAAATCTGTCCTAAGTAAACAAGACGTTGAAGTAAGTCGGCTTAAGGTAAAACGAACTTTAGTACTTTGGGGAATAAAATATTACGTATGTTGCTTTGTTTATTTAGTGGGCCAAATTTGATAGCAGCTTTATACAAGGTTGGTACCAATTGACCTGATTAACCGTGACAATCCCTTGGTAGTAATTAATGCGTAGTTGTTTTTTTGGCTACACCTAGTATTATTAGTAAGTAAACGTTGTTATTTTTTGTTTTGTTCGGTGTAAATACTCGTGTAAACAAAAACTTTAAAAACATTTTTTCAAACAATTGTGCACTAAATTTTGTGTTTGTTTTCAATTAAATCAATTTTAAAGAGTGGTGTGCGGTCCAAAAATAAATTAAATCAGAAGATTCGAAGGCGTACAAGTACTTTTATCCCGAAGTTGAAAAATGTGACCTGAAAAATGAAAAGGAAGGGGGAAAAACTTACTCATAATGTTATTGTATTTAAAAAATAGAAAGTAGTTTATAATTCACAAAAATATATACGACCTAAAAATTTACCTATGGAGAACATAGTGCGAGTATAAGTACTGCACCACCTAACTCTTCGTAATTTAAAGTTTGTCCAAAAAATATTTGCCCGATCACACTACGAGTACAAGCGGTTTGTTCGTTTTGCGTGTCCCTTCGCAAGATTTGTTTCCTTACTCTGACGGATGATGCAAACAAAAAGCGTTTTCATTTACAAACTGGAGGCAGGGACGTCGGTTAATGGACGAATGGTGCTCCGTAACCGGTTTATCACGATCACAATAAATCTGGGCTTAGCCTGAAGCTGACTGTTCTTATACTCGACATTCCCATGTTAAGAAAGTTAAACGATAGCTAACTAAATGCTTACGAATATGTCTGGATACCGGTTAATTAATCAACGTTTAAGCTTACTGCTTAGTTTAGTAGAATAAAAAATTTATATGATTTTTTTAGCTACGAGTAAGTTTAAAAAGGTGGTAGGTAAATTTCATTGTTTTCCGCACCATATTGATGGTAGCTTTAACTATCTATAATAAAGCTTTGTATAATTAAAGCCACTTACACAGTTTTTTTTATTGTAATTGATAAATTTAACTACAGAGGAAGTTTGGAAAATTTAATTTGAAATTAACACACACAAACAATTTTTTCATTCTTACTTTATAATATTATAATAAAATTTTCCATATTGATGATCAGGTTAGGTTAGGTTAGTTACGATGACTCTTAAAATAATTTATATATGATATGATAAAAAAATGTTAAATGGTCATTATTTGTGGATTCTTACTGCAGTATTGTTTTTAATTTAGTTTCAATTTAACTGTAGCGAAGGTGCATGTATTACAGAATAACATGCATGCATATTGCATAAGGATAATTAATATAAGCCGAGTCACATGTAAGGTACAAGGTTGTGGTCTTGCTCAATAAATATGCAAATTAGTAACTATATACTTACCTATGCTCACCTACATACGAGTACATGGACATGTTTCGAAGAGTGCTACTATTTCGAATATGTTTGGTATAAGCTTACATAATACTAAGCCCTACATAATTATTTTGTTTTCACCGATTGTTATATGTGGGAGTTGCTTTGTAAAACGATGTGTAAAAATATATTATGACGTAAGAATAAAGATGATGCTAAAGTGAGATAGCAAGGGCAGATAAAGAGAAAACCAAAATTTAGTAAATTGTATCTTACTCTTAAATAAAAAACAAGTAAAGTAAATCGAGACTAAATAATTTTACACATAATATCACTCATAGATTACGACATAGATTCGAGTGGAGTCGGGTGAGTTTTTCTGATCGGCTGGGCATCTGTACCGGAGAAACGGGTTGACGGGTCATTGTACGCTCGGTTTGAAGCTTTTGTACGCCAAAATTCATGAAAATGTTTCGTATGTACGAGTATTTTAATACTAGATAAAGCAATGCATGTCACTTTTCGTATCAAATTCTTTAGGTTTGTCCATTATGACACAAATACGATAGCCTTGTTAATTTATTTAGGTACTCTTGATTGTTGATTTTAACTGATAAACTATCAGGCTAAGGCTATACTGCATAATTTGTTAATGACTTGTAATTTATACACTTCATTTTAAAGGAGTGCCGAGAGTTTTCTTCCGCCGGCTTTTTTCTCCCGGCCTACCTTAGCCAAAAGGGCGCCTAAAGCCGATGTACGGTATTATTCCGTACCGTATTATACCGTATTTGAGATACGACACATGAATTTGAATTAGAGACAAAAAGGATGTAGAAGTAGCGTAAAATTTTCGTACCTTTTAAAGTTCCAATGGAACCGTCACTGATTACACCTATGTTACTGTAAACTTTCATTCCCTCTTTGCCGGAACGCGCCAGCCAGATGTCTCGCAAAGTTTTTGCAAATTCAGACGCTTTATAAATACATCCATATGGATTCTTCGCAGCAGATGACGATACCTTTTTACAAAATAATTACTTTTAATTAGGTGGTCTACTCGTAGTGCATAGGGCATTGACCTACTTAAATACATAATACATTATTTTGTAATTATCGTAGGTAGAATTATAAAAGTATTAGGTATAATTCTTTATTTCTTTTAGGTACCATAAAGCTGGTATTAATATAATACGTCCATGGGATGAATTTTGACCGATATTCATTAAGCTCTTTTCGCTAAAGTCTTGTAGATCTTTAGTATTATGTGATATTAATTTATAAGTAGATGTCGTTAAATTTAAATTGTAACAAACTCGGCGCGCAAACTCACATGTAAGTTACATAAACGTGTAAATGTAAATATCTGAATAAGTATAACTAACTTTATTAAGAAACTCTCTTCTCAACCACGAAGCATTTAACTGCAAATGATCCAAATTCAGTGAATCCAACAAATCTTTGCTAATCATTCCCCAGTCACATTGCGATTCGTCACTGCCAGCGTCGTGAATAATTAACGGCTTCTCTACTTCAACATGGAATACTTTGTCATTTGCAGCCCAAACAAGCGTATCATTGATAGCTTTACATGCTACCTAAAATGTTGTATTATTTAAATTTTCTCTTACGTTAGTATACAACACAATGCAGCAATCATTTAAGATAATGCAGTTTTCCGGACAACAAGTTTTCCGGACAACAACCATTTGCAGTGCTACGACAAACATGACACTTAACTTGAAAGTTTTCTTAGAAGTACAGCAATAAAGTAGTCGCGACGGTAAAATCGTGCGTCTGAGAAATTTTAGTATCAATCTTACTTTTATGACATAAAGAGCTTTTAATATTTATACCGACACCAAATTTTAATATTTAAGAGAATTTGAGGATATTACCGATAACAAAAAACATTGTATCACAAAGTTTGTGAAGAAACTGTCTCCCAGACTACGAGTAGCCCACGCGTTTCTGGAAGTCATGGCTCTTCGCTTTAAATATATAAAATAATTAATGATCAATAAAAAAAAGTTAATTATTATATTTAACGAAGTATACATAAATATACATACGTACATTTAAATGTTCACCCAAAACGGACTTCGCAATTGCTGTCAAGGGCGTGAGACAAAAGAATATATCGGCAGGAATGTTAGTCGATAGTGATTTTAAGACATCTATTACTATCAAGCCATCCGCCATAAATATAGGTTTTCTTTTTACCATGAAGTTGGTAGTTTTGATCTTAGTAACCTTGTTATTCATGGAAATATCTTCTGTAGTAATCAAGAAATTTTTTGCTAGTTTTATAATAAGGTATAAATCATCATAATGATCCTCAAATGTTTTTGGAGAATGCACAAACACGTTAGGATTTGGAAAATTTGTTATAAAACAAAAAACATCGCCATCTGAAAAACTTTAAAAAAAATATTAAAATTTAATACCAACATTTAACAATTTACGAATACGATTACGAGGAAAACAATTTTTATTTTGTATAATGCGGATAGGAAGGTACCTCTGTTTCATCTTATTTCAAAATCTATTAAACCTACATAGATGTAATTCTTATGAATAAAATTAGATCGTATTGCGTTTTTGTGATTTAAAGAAGCCTACCTAGGCAAATCTGAAGTAACTTCAATTGAATTATTGCAAGACAATGCACAGGATTCTATTTCCAACTTCAGGTCTTCTCCAGAATTGATTTCATTTGCATACACTAAGAGACATAAATCGACCATTTGGTAATCTCCGAAAACCGCGCCAGATAATATCTTCACTAAGAGCAACCGTGCAGCCGGGTCAAGAGGATTTACCAAAATAACTTTTATAGGATCTAATATTGGTTCACATTGTAAATTCATCCTTATCTGTAAAAAATAGCAAATATTAATAGAGTAAGTACTTAGGTATTTGAAGTTAACTGTTCGTGATATCTATCTATAGACAAACCAATTGAATAGAATCTCTTTATTCTCCTTTCGTCGTCGCTCAATGCCTAAGAGTATAAATAATAATAATAACACTACGTCAGTGCAGCTTTTATGGAAACAGCTTAACGGAGCGAGGTTTCTCTACGTACAAAACTAATGGCACTTAATGAACTTAACTTTCTGATATATGTATTGAAATATATTTATTTCTAACCGTTTACTCATTGCCTACTAAGACTGTTCGAATTTGACGAGGGACTTTACCATTGTTCCTTTAAATCTACAAGCTTAAATGACTACAACTACCTACCGTAAACATGATTTTCATTGTCAGGATATACATTATTAAAATAAATTCATCCATCTATCTATGTGTAGTCTATGTATAACTTAACTTTTGTCTTCTCTATGGGTACATAGTATTGACGTGTTGACACTGACGTATAGTGACATTAGTGACAATGAAAGTATTGACATTGACAGTTTTTAAAAATTTGTGACACGTCAGATGCTATGCTAATGTTAGCGTTTCGTTTACTTTGTTAATTTGCAATTGGCAGTAAAAATGTTACGGTTAAGATAATACATTAATTATGGCTTCTAAAGACAAACCTTCAGAAGTGTCTCCAGCAACATCAACATCTTCGGTTAGGTCACAATATCTCGACAGATCGCCATCAATCTCGTCGTCAAAAGACGACAAATGGCCGGAACTTTTATTATCTAGACCCGATAAGTCGTACTTCTACAGTGCAAAATGTAAGTAAAACACTTACCATAAAACTTTAATACAAACAATATAGTTTTAACACCATAGCCTCTTAGCAAACTTAGAATAACTCTATTAAAAACTTCCAAACTATAACCTCTTAGTTCATAAAAAGTTGTTTACATTATTTCAAAACTTCAATAACCTATATAAATTTATTGACTTTGCATTTTTGTTTAAGCAGTATATAAATATGAAATAATTTTATTAAATGATATTTGACTTTGTGAAATAAATATTAAATATAATGATAATATAATGAAGCTTCAAATAAATACAAGTGAGTTCGTAATAGTGTTGCTTTATGTCCTTTGTTAGACTTAGAATAAAAATTATATTATATTAAAATAAAAATTATATTTTATGTATCTGCTGACACATTAGGGTCAACCTTTAATGATAGATGTGGACATGGAAATAAATAAATAAATAAAATCCCTTAATGATAATAATTAATGTATTGTCAGTGTTATATTTATATTGCCCGTAACTTAATTTTAATTGACAGTTGCACTATTAATTTTGCTTTTTTTGGTGGTCATTATAGATTTTATTATATGGTTGACTATGTGTGATGAAAATTATTAAAGGCCAAGCAACTACTGTGTGTCATGGTCTGTGTTCATGTCCGAAGGATAAAAAACAGACTGGTTATAACATATTTTTAATTTACATAATGAAATTAATTAACCTTTGATCCAAAAGAAGTTTGACATACATGTAGACATATTTACGTATATTTGGCACATCCATAATTTGTATTATTTATAGACTATAATAATAAAGTTTTTAATCATATTTATTTTTGGTTTGGAAATAATGTTATACATTACTGTTAACACAATAACCATCATCTGCATACCTGTCTTGTCCACTAAGCAAAAATCTTGTTATTTAAGGAAAAAAACATGACAATAGTTGCGGAGGATATTTAGGTATATTGCGGATTGTGGTTGTAACAGATATGGTGGTCGTTGCGGCAGTGAAATGATGCTTGGGATGTGGTAATTTATGTAGAGCTGGAGAACACAACTATGCTTGGGAATGTGACAGCTGTGGTATTTGTGATAGTGGTAATGCGGGTTTGATGTGATAGAAATGTTCATCATAGTGATGATAGCAGTCAAGCTTGTCAATAAGACATTTGTGATTCAAAATCAAAATCAAAAATTTTTATTCATCATAAGGTATACGTATACACTGGATGAACGTCAAATAATACGGTACATCGACTTTAGGCGCCCTTTTGGCTAAGGTAGCCCGGGAGAAAAAAGCCGGCGGAAAAAACTCTCGGCACTCGATTCAGCATGTTTAGATTATAAAACAATTTTATTTTCAGAATTTTAATTTCAATGTTTTTTTTAAATATTGAAATTTGATGATAAAAATAAGTTTTGCTTGTATACTCAAATATAACCATAGGACATTTAAATTATCAGATTTTTACATAATTATATGGATATAGAATGATCTAACGTTAATTGATAATAAAGTAATAATATTGCACAGTAATAACATTTTTGTTTACAATAACTTCATAGCGCCATCTACTATTTGATGAAAGCACTATGAATACTTAAACATTGTTTAAAACTGGCTGAAAAGGGTTGGGTGGTATTGTAGATCGTACGTACTTGCAGGCCGTGTTGCCGCATTATACTTTGCGTAATATAGCCACTACCTCCTACCAGATGGCAGCACTTTTTCTAGTATTGATTTCCACCCCTCACGCAGAGACGGTACAGACGCGGGCAATCAATACGTAGTGAAGTTGCTGGAAAAGCCATTTTAGTAGCATTTTCGCAATTGAACACATCATTGCGTGGTAATAATAAACCCGTGTGTCGATTGAGTGATCTTAAACAGCATGAAGTAAAGTGACCACTTCGCGTGACCTTAAAGTTGTGGATTTGTTGATATGTATATAGGATAGCGATCAAGATTCACACTAGTGTATTTGTTATATCGCTTCATAGTTTCTTTGCTGAATTATTATGCGTTCTCTTGCCGCTGTGAACGGGGTGAATCCCTTGCCTGAACTAGGCATTACATCAAACATTCACGGCGAAGATAGTGCCGATGCCGATATGGCAGGAGCGCAGGACACCATTTACTTGTGCAACTTTAGAGTCTCTGTGGATGGAGAGTGGTTGTGCTTGAAAGAACTGCACGA
>DWQK01002976.1:0-12220 GCA_018231225.1 Noctuana stator | reverse complement strand
TGATAAACCGTTAATGGCGTTGTTAGCAGCCGGTTCAGAAGATTATGTAATAATTACTGTATAACAGTGCTAGCTCCAATTTGCTGCTCAAATCTAGTTGAAAGTTAAAATAAGGAAAGTTATGCATGGTTTTACGTTTTTGTTATTTTATCGAGAAGCTACCAAAGCCGACAACTTTTTTTGTAAATGAATTATAATAGCAAAGAAACAATTAAGCATCTAACTTATGAGATTTATTTACTTGAAATTCTTCATTCAAAGATCCTGTTTTAGTTTCTTGCTGTCCTAATTTGGTCTAGTGGTAAACAGCGACAAAAATTTTTATATATCATTAGCTTTCAAGAAGATTCGTGCAACTTTGTGGTAATGGAATTAATAATACCTATTATATTGTAACTAAGTAGTTTATAGTGCGCAGGAAACTGCAGCGCTATCAACAAAGTTTCGAAGACGGTGAGAGGAGTTAATTTAATTTCCGATGCAGTTCACTAATGTCAGTATTGTTCAGCAGCGCGGAAACTTAGTAGTGTAAGTACTGTATCAGTCAATTGAGGTGTTTACGCTATTCTAAATAAAATATTATACTTAATACACTGTAACACCCTTGTAACAAAAAATCTGACTTTAAAAATTGTCGCGCACATACGTAATGCAAATTTAAGACTTGGTTATAATATATAATGCAAATTTAAAACCTGGTTTTCTAATAAATGCCAATGTCAGAACTGTACTAAATTAAATTAAAATGGAACCACACAGGAAGCACCAGCTATCAAATAAGAATAGAATCATCCAGATCTGCTCACTCAGCCAAAAGTACAGTGGTATCAAACATAAAAAAAAATACAATCAAGTTAATAACTTCCTCCTTTTTTGAAGTCAGTTAAAAAGGGGATTGTAATAAAATTATTTTAAGCAGAATCAGAACGGATTTCAAGCTATAAACTAATACATTGAAATTATAAATTAAAAAAGGAGAAATCAAAACGAAACTCTGAAGTAAGGAAAACGGGGTAGGAAGATGGATGGGGAAAGAATGTTAAGAATTTCAATACAAAGCAGACGTGATCCCAAAACGATTGAGAAAATTCCTTCGGAGCTATGTTAGTTGAGCGACGTCACCTTACGCAATTTATTACGTCCCTGCCTTCATTTAAATGTTAAAGTTTATCTCAAATGGAATGTCAAAGGGAATCTTAAAATAGATTAAAAAATACGACTTGATTTTTATAAAAACACAACGAAAAAATTACAAACAAACGAAATGAAGTTGACAAGAAAAAAGAAAAACTGGGTTAGCTTTCATCGTAGATACTGAAACCATTAGAGCTATTAGAAAAAACATTGGGTTGTGATTGCAACATTCATAAAATCTACCATTTTAAATCGATTTTCTTAGAAGTTCTATTAATTTTATTACAGATTAAATATCAACATTCATTATTAATGACTTCACTACACATTTTAAATCTTTAAGGTCTGTTGATAAACCAATAAATGTTTACTAATTGACAGCTAATTTCAATAAAATGTTTTTATTATGTTACTAAGTGTCTATTGGTACTTACTGACTGACTTATAATGGTAATGGAGCAATAGAGAAGGAATCACTTTACGGTACGGAGAGATAAAATGACAAAAAAATTAAATTATATAGTAAAGAAATGTTTATGTACACGATATTAAAATTTATAAGTGCTCTAATTTTGTTTGCAAAATTGATAACCAGTCAGATAAATCGTAGATAATTTTGAATTGGAACTGTTACGTGGTGCTAGGGTCCTACTAAATTACTATCATATTATATTTATAAGTAAATAAAGGTGCGTTTATCGAGGCAGGAAACGTGATTATGGCCCAGTAACACAATTACAGGTATTTGATAAAAACTTGTATATTATGTTTAGCGAACCTATGTGACCTAACTTTTAGTCAATAACAGGGAAATCTTTAAAAAGTGTCCGAAGACTATGAAAGTGAAGGAAACAGAAAATATACACCTACAGTTGTGCTAAATAAAAATAACCATTCACTCTAAAGACTGGACGTTTAAATCATTAACAGTTTGTAACATCCGTGTTATTATTTAACTTTGTTCGTCGGCGTGACAAAGTTGCAAGTTTTATAGTAATTTACTCTACGTTGACTCCGCTAGTTGAGTATTTACAAAGAAGTTGTCAAAATTCGCACCAAGTCTTCACTTGGCCTATAGTTGAAGGCAAAGTAAACATTTCTGATTTTGGTATACTGTTGAAACATTTGTTCGATTGTTGTTTGATTAATAGATGTGATAAGGCAATCGTCTTTCGTAGACTGTCTACGTAAATAAAAGCGATTGTTGATATGACAGTCCAGTGATGAAAGGTGAATTGACTTGCTTTCAATAGTGGGAGTGTTAATTATGTCAAGAAATATAGGTACATAGGTAGCACTTGAATTACTGCATGAAATAATTTAGCAGTTAAAAGATGGTAGACATTTATGTTGTTAAATAATTGGGTTTAAAACTTAACACAGTTACCTACCTATGTTTTTTTTAAATACCATTTTAAAATCCATGCCGACTTAAATAATAACAATCATTATAATATCATAACAATACCGCGGGTCGTCATACTTTGACGACCCGCGTGGTGTAGTGGTTACCACGCAAGTCCACCTTTCGAAGGGTTCCGGATTCGATCCAGCGATATTTTTTTAGTATGCTTATAACTTTGGAATATTATGTTTCATGAATATCTTACGTGAATAAAATTATGTATTTGTCGTTAACATTCATGTTTGTTGATTTCAAAAGCACATAGTATTTCAAGAATAGCGCCAACATTGTATTTTCCGTTTAATATTAACTGTGTCTGCACTTTGCAGCGCAACCAACTAATTATTCACTACCCATTTATAATGCAGGTCTCAGTCCAGAATAAACGATATTTTAAGCTTTAGAGAATAAAATACATATACGGGACCGCGCATTTACTAACATGATTTTTGGAATTTGTTTCTTTAGCGTATTTGAGTTTATTGCGTTTAGATAGTCTACATAATATTATTATGAGGCGACCTTTGTTATAATATTTATATAGATGAAAATATACCTTAAGGCTAAGACAATATGTCTGTGATTACATAGATAGGTAACTTATTATAAAAAAGGACATAATTAAAAAAATACATACAATCATATTGGAACAACAACAAAAATAATACATAAAATTATAATTATATTAAACAAAAAAGATAATAATTACTATACCTACAAAAAAAATCATGGGCAACCACTTCTTCTAATGATTCGTCAAGATAGCCTTGATCTACATACAGAAATAGGGCAAACCGAATAAGATTGATTGACAGGTCTTAACACTCGAGTTCTTTTAAACAGTAATGATCTAATATCAAAGAACAAACTTTTAAATTAAGACGAGCATCTGACAGTTGAAATTATTCCGTACGTGACGGTGTGACATCATCTGGAGTCTTATTCGGTATGACGCACGAGATCCCTTATCAATAAATAATTTCATAACGCGCTTAAAACACAAACGTGGGTTCCAAACGCGCCACGCCATAAAAGTATAATAAAATACACCACAAAACGCGCCAATCGTGGAATTATCCGTGGAATGTGCGTCATTGTGCTTGCAATTACAAAATCTACGTAAACTCGCTACGTTACGTGTTTTTAATGTGAATAAGGCTCCTACAAGCTCTTATAACTGTGCAGCACAAATAATTTATTAACCTTATTATGGTTGTGATTAAGTAACACCCAGTTGGTAATGTCAGACCTTGAGAATTTTGTGATATTAAACATCTGACGCGGCGTTGTTAGCTATTCGATTGGTTGGAACGGATTGATTACAGTGTAACATTAAGATGGGTCTACAGAGATGGAAATTTTCGTTAGAGCTTATATAACATGAAACCTGAGTGAATAATTTTAACATTCTAACCATTCCAAAACCAAAGACATTATGATGACTAGCAAAAAGTTAGTATAAGACAAAGATTAAAGTAATTTTTTTTTATTTTTAGGCCTTTATCAAGTAGGATTTGAAAGATCTCTAGCTCTTCTTATCCTCCTCGTCTCTACATCTACTTCTTGCGAAGGCACGTGACGAGAGCGCAGCGACAAGGTAACGGCCCTGTTTTGAAAATTTGCACAATTTCTCGTACCGTGCATAGACGGTCCGATAAACGTTATTGCCGGTACGTGCCGAAAGAGTTTAGTTGTAACGGAACCTTTTTTAGTGCATTCGACACGACACGACATAGGCACGATGCACTGTGTACGGAAATCCACTAAAATCGGAAATTTTCTGTCCTGCTCAAATATGAGTATATGGGCATATGGACAAAAAACCCAAGAGTACAAAAATCAATTTCTAATTCGCTTTAGTTTCATTTTTACTATTAGCATCGCAATGCAAGAAATATATTGTACTAGCTGTGCCCTGTGGCATCACCCGCGTTACGAATTGTAACATAATACAAGCATTACGATTGATAGCCTATAATATTCAAACCCTCATGAATGTAGCTATCATACACAAAAAGAATTTTTCAAATCTGACTTGTACTCGTAGTTCCAGAGATTAGCGCGTTCAAATAAACAAACAATCAACAGACTCTTCAACTTTATATTATTAAGTATACATTATGTGAAAATAAAGTCGAGTACGTGTAAGATTGACATAATTTCAATTGCAATTTAGTAGTTTATGTAGAGAATAATTTAATATACGTGCTATTGTCATTACAGTTTTTATATACCTATTAAAAATATTAATAATTCTATTTATTTACATCGGATTATTAGGCTGGCAATCATTATATTATATTATATAGTAGATATAAAAAGTATTATACAATCATTTGTTGGCAGTTGTAACCACTTGAGGCAAACTGTACGGATTCTATAAATAAAAATATCACTTCCATCGTGTCGTCGAGTATAACGGATCGGATATTGTTAAAACGACTTACACGACAAATATCTAGACGGTATCGAGCCAAATTGAAGTACTTCGTTTAGTTCGCAGTACGATATTGCACAGCATAGTTACATAAGAAGTTTTAAGCTTACAATGTATTACAAACAATCGGAATACCATCTTAAAACAAAGCATTTCTTATCTTATAGATAAAAGAGACAGTTAAAAAGCTATCTACACATGAAATTTTTAAGCACCGAGAATAAAACGCCCTCTTTATGAAATAAAATTAATAAATTGACAACGAACGACGAAATTACCAACTGTAGAACAAATTAAAGCGTTATTTTCTGAAAAACAAATTCCGAAAAGTAAAGTAATTTTACGTAGCCTACTCTAATTAAGTTTCCTTAGGGTTAAGTTGACTAATTAGGTTCGGTTAGGGTTAGAACATGTTAGTTTGTGATAAAAAATATATTATAATTAATTTGGAAAAGGTTGTGGTACAAACTGACGACTTACTCGTAGATTATAATTTTACGGTTTTAACAATATTACGGACATAATGAATAGGATTGAAATAACAACATAGTAAGTAAAATACACCTCTCTCTATATATCAGACTTTATTACTATCACTCTCTGATATATCAGAGAGTGATAGTTAATTTATTTCGCAATTATATTAAAATAATTTATATAATAAGTAATTTTATTTAATTATTGTTTAACCAGTAATGCAATAAAATTGTTCAGTGTTGTAGAATGATGTTCGTAAATCCGTATATATTTCAGGAAACAGCTCCGTTCACCTTAATTTCAGAAGACCGTGCACGAGGCGCTTCCATTTATTTGCGTACATTCCTAACAAAATAAACTTCCATTTTACAAAGTAGATACTTTGCTTAGCGTAACTCCCAAATAAATGCAGTTTATACAATAAAACGTTGCATTAGAACTCGTGCCGTTTTATAAGGATTTGCGAAACCGAAGCGTCGGCAAACTACATTACCTGGACAGTATTTATGGCTTGAATGTAATTAGATTCTATACAATTACTAAGAAACTCGGACAATCGGTATGAACATCACAATTTATGACCACTTTTATGGTAGCCATTTACGATCTCTTACTTAATGCAGCAATGCAAATGTTTGAATTAAACGGCGGAATTTTACTATAACTAAAAGCTGTTTAAACTATACTTTAGTCAACTATGGGCCGCATATAAAACCGCAGCTAATGTCCTCTAATACATACAGGAACCTCTAACATAGGTTATAGACAAAAAGAAGACAAAGGACCATTAGGTTTTACTACAACAGTAATAAAGGATTTAAAATGATTTTTTTATTGAAATACAAAGAGCCGCAACTTAATTTATTATTCATTGCACACATATTTGCGTTTATAGCTAAAACATTAATCACCTGTAGTTGTTATATGTCATACATATTATTATGTCTTTATTGGCACATTGTTGTCAATGAGCTGTTGTTGACGACAGAGATGGTCGGCTGAAATAAAGTGACTCTGTCATCCACTCTCCTGAACACAAGGATTTTCCGCAAGAGTTGATTCACGGTGGGACACGAGAGCAACGGTAGTGATGTACGGTACATCATGTACCGCTGCCCTCATGTCAAACTGTGCCAAATTGTACCAGTTCTATTATATATGTACGAGTATAGTATATTATTTACCTATTGACAATAAATACCTATATATAAAAATACTAATCGAAAAACTTAGAAAAGCGTAATATCATAAGATACTATCGTACCTTCGTGGGTGTTAAATAGCTTTTAAGATACCTAGAGAGAATAGATTACTATTTTGATGAGATGTTATTGTTCATACTCAACAAATAGTTCCGACTAACCTCTCGGGATGGGCGAATCATAAACAAACTATTAGTAGGAATTGATTGAATTAAACAGGAAACTATTTCATTGATTCATTCACTGAAAGATACTACAAACAATTTTACAGGTAGTACTTACGCGTTTAATAGTTTAGCTATTTATAAACTAAAACTACATTAAATATTTTATTATATTTTATCTATTAATGTTTATGGTTAATAAACTTTCTGTAACTATTTTATGTTTTAGAGTACCTAGATCTTTTAAGAAAAATGTATTATAGATTGAACGTTGGTTTCTGGGAGGCGTTTTCCCTTTGACACTACACACGTGGCTTAGTAGATATCTTGAAAAGTACTGAGCCAATTTTGATGACTCTTACGTTGATTTCTAAGCTAAAATAAATGTTGAAAGTCAATAAAGAAATTAATGGTTACAATGTGATCAATTAGGTTAATAGGTTTTTGAATTTGAATATAAGTTGTATATGTACCTTCTACGTAAGCGTGCCCCACCCCGAGCTTTCCTGACGAAAAAAGCCCTATATATGTATATATCTACGTTTCAAATTGATAGATATTGTTTTCCATACGTTTCGAATTGATAGATATTGTTTTCCTGCAAAAAGGTAGCCCTATAAATGGCTAAATAGGTACATAATTATAGTTTTACCTACACATTTTTTCTAATATAAAAAAAAAATAATAAGCCAACAGCAAAACACTTAAGTATGTTAATAACACACAAGATAATATGACGTGACTTAAATGGAAGAGACTAGGTATGTGACATTTATAATGAATCATTGGCGCCGGGCGCCATAAATGTTATAATAGACCTCACATGTATTCTGTAGGATGATTATTAAATTGTCGCACCGTAAACTATAGACGATTTTTAAATATATGTTATAACTCGCTTATGTCTGCGTGGATTTCATAATTGGACCAAGGAAGGTCGTTCAATTTTACCCCTGTTTTTCACCCGCTTATGGGGAATTTCGGAAAATCCTTTCTTATCGGATGCCTTCGTCCTACAAAGAACATACCCTTCAAGTAATATAATAAGTTTCAGGTAATAAGCTACGATCAGCGGTGTAGGCTGTGCGATGATCCGTCGGTCAGTCTTTCAGGACGAAGCATTTTATATGTATAGATTTATTACGATTATATAATAAACGATAAGTTATTCGCGAACACACACATATAAAAAGCATACCTACTCGTATTATAAATTAATTAATTTCGATGAAGAAATCAGACATTTAGCATAGTTAAAGTTCTTAATAAATAAATATAAATATCCTTTAGTTCACTTTCCCATACAAAATAAAAGCTTGGTTTATATCGTTTAATATGAAAAAAGCACCTTAGATTCACAGATAATAATTCAAATTTTTGTAAACTGTTTTAATTGTAATCATGTCACGGATTAGTCTATGATGTCAGGCATACGTACCTACTGTTAATATAACTATTTTTGTGATAATCTTTGTAACAACAACTTTTTTGTGCGCACCACAGAGTAATCAAAATTATAAAAAAAATTAACAAAGAAAGAAAAAAAATGGAATATACACAAAAAGCGATCTTATCACTAAAGTACCTGGTCTCTTCTAAAAAAAACCTTTGGCAGAGGACAAACCTTAGTAAGTAGTTCTTGTATATTATATTTTAAAATTCTAAATGTTTGAATATATTACAATGGCAATTAGGTTGTAAAACGATACGGTAGGTATATATCATCAAAATAAACGTAATACTTGTTTAAATTATGAGGATTATTATTAAGTGAATGTTAATATTTAACTATCGTCTTGAGGTTGGGTATAATAATATAATATTAAAACAAGATTAATGTAAATAGCTTCAGACGTCTCCCGAGTCCCGACAAACATCGCGGCGGATGAATAAAACTATTAAATAATCACTACTTATGAACATGAAGTCAAGACGAAACCATTTTTCTTACTTCAAGATGTACCTATTTCTATATCATTGTATCAGGGTCTGTTATTATAACTTTCGTGAAGCAATTGCATGTGCTTCAGGTTAAAAGTGGTTGCCAGCAGTAATAGGTGTGTTGAAATAATGCATATTCTAGGTCATATCTCCCTTGTACCTGTAGCTCGGAACCAGAACACAGATACGGTACCCTCTACCTATCGTAAGACCGGACTAATTGAGGAAGTATAAGCTCGAACAATCCAGCGAGTGGCCCAGGATAAGACGGCGGCGTGTGTGGCTGCCGTGTCGAATACGTGGAAAGGCGTTAATACAAGAATACTAGGGATTTAATTGATCCAAACCTGACTCGAGCCAAGCTTGTGAGAGTCGCATTATATCGGCTTACCTTTTGAAAGATCAATATTTTTTTGATATTTGCATACACGGACAACTATATTTGTAAAACCATTGTAAGAGATCACTGTCATTTATGCAAAAAAGGATTTTTTCATTTCATTTTGAAAAATCTTCGATCTTTCGTTCTTAACAGTTACTTGAGCGGTTTTTTTTCGGCTTAAAAAGTGCACTCGCGTTCCGTTTTCTTAATGGAGTGGTTATCCGATATTCTTACGGGATTCTTGCTAGCGATTTGCGAAAAAAGTCGATTAAAACCAACGTTATTTTCTATAACCCCTGCTACCTTCGTGCAGTCACGCAACCGTGTCTTGTAAAGATGTTTGAGTTGAAAATATTCAAGAAATTTCTTTCAGAGTGTGTAGGTACTTTCTGTGCATTATATTGTTTACTAGCTCTTGCGAGTTTGTATGCATATGCGAGATTAAAAGTATTAATGTCAATATAGGCTATAAGCTATCCCTTTGCTAAGCTTCATTCAAATATAATCAGCTGTTTTTGCGTTATAGTAAGTAAAAACATCCAAAGTTATAAACTTTCACGTTTATTATATAAATAGGATGTAATTAATTTCATGAGGACAAGTGAAAAAACCTGCTAGTCATTAATCCATGACGGATGTTTAAGATTGCCCGTAACACCTTACGGTGAACAACAGAACTGTTATCTATACTAATAATTATATTAGCTGAAGGGTTTGTTTGTTTGATTGTTTGAACGCGCTAATCTCAGGAACTACTGAACCGATTTGAAAAATTATTTTAGTCTAGGATAGTCCATTCATCGAGGAAGGCTATAGGCTATCAAGCGTTACGTTGCAATTCTTAACGCGGGTGAAACCGAAACATGACTTCCTCGCAACTGTACTTGACATTGCTTAACTTTATGTAGGTATTGTATCATAATAAGCGGTAGTTCTATTTTACGCATCTCTCAACTCAAAACAGGCGACATTATCTCCACCTTGTGGACACTGCAGACCCACGATCTTAAGAAGAAAGACTTCTATAAATAAACTTCAAAGTGGGCAGCAGATAAAATAAACTAATCTCCCACTTTTGGACAGACCTAGAGTTACGAGTTAATATTGCAGACCTAAAGTAAAGATCGCAGAGAAAAGGATTAGGTACGATCGTAAAGTGAAAAATAGGAGGGTAACTAGAAAAAAACTGATAGGTATTCAATGTGGGCAACAGATGAAATAAGTTTGAGATGCTGTGGTCTAGAGAGAATAAATTGTTTGCGTTATGTTTATGATAGGTACTCGTATGAGTGCTATTTAACAAAGACCCTGACTTTTTGAACAATAGCTTTATTATGTAACTATTCGGCGTTATCAAAACATGCAAGGTTCTTATTGTTATGTCAAACGTATGTATGGTTTACACGAAGAAATAAATCATCCTTATAAATAAATCTATTCTAATTGCAGTACATACACAAACACACATACACACACACACACACACACATACACAAACACATTTACAGACATCGCACTTATCTAAAATGCGCTAATTTTTTGTTATGTGAACCCCCGTCTATATCCTGTTAATGATAGAAGTGACACGGAAGAGTGGGGCTGCCTGATACAGGCATGTGTTCATGCCTACTAGGTGGTCGCTTTATACTAAGTCTCTATTGTAATTTTGAATAGACAAATAAAGATTTTTGGATTGTTTTTTTGTTTTTTGCAGTAATGTTCATGAAGAAGGAATATTAAAATTTTTTTCTCCTCCGTTATTTTTTTACTTTTACATAATTAAGGTCTTTTATATAAGGTCACGCTTACTTCGCAATTTCACCATTACCCAGGATGGTAGACAAGGCCATTATATCCTTTGTAATCGCTAGTTTAAGGTTTAGTAAAGATTATAAGCATTATTACATTAATTCCCCGTTAAAAAACCTACACCTTTATAAGCTTAATACGCGCATGGAAAAGTGTGTGATAGTACCTAAACAGGTGCAGAATTAAATTAAATATTTAAGTATTAATGCTTTAAAAGTACTTTACATAATATAATATAATAATTTGAAATTGTTGCAATGAATTTATTTACATGTGCCGCATTTTGACCCATGACGACCTTTGGCTTGAAATAAATGTATGAACATATTATTAGAGTGATGAATCGACTGAAGAGGATAGACTAGCTTATAACTACGGCTACACTCCTGACAAGCTCTATTTGAGTAGCCTTTACCCGAGTGCCGGATGGAATTTCCTATCAGCAATATTACTGAATTCTATATTTTGAATTACGTGTTTAATTGATTTATGAGATTAAGACAGGTAAATTCCAATTTGACGGTAAAGTAACTTAAGGAAAAATTAAGATACAATTCAGTCAGCACCTCCTCCCTGACTTAACTCCTTTTTTCAAAAAATACTTTCTTAGTGTTCCCTGACTTTATAATAATATGAGAAACCCGTTCACTCGAAATCCCATATTTGTGTGAGAAATTAATTTCACATTTAACAGAGGACAATATAGATTATAGCAGCCGGGAACTACCATATATACCCACCTAATAAAGACCTGTTTACAAATTAGTATTATTTTAAGTATAAAAATGACTTCAAACTAAGGGAAAAATAACTTAAATTGGCGCTATCAAAATACTAATAAAGTTTTTTTTCTTTTTTAGTTTTAACTCACCATCATCCAATTTAGTATTTTATTTAGTAGCTGACGTAATGACAGTCACTTAAACAATGTAAACATGAGGTCACTCAATTCTTTTATGACCGTTTCAGAATATCAGTCAATTGTCACAAATGTGTAAACATACTTGGAAGATGATTCGCACTATTAAAAGGTATGTTTGTTTGCGGTTAGATAATAATAAATTCCATTCGTAATAAATATTTATTGTACAAGTATCTTTATACATATATTTCTTATGCGCGTGTGTATGTCACTAAACTCCTCCTAATCGACTGGATTGATTTTGATGACATTTGTTGGGTGTGTTCAAGTGGACTTGAGAATGGTTTAGATTCACAATTTAGTCAGTCTTTTTGTATATGATATCTACATTCATGAGGAAGGCTATC
>DWQK01002975.1:0-12221 GCA_018231225.1 Noctuana stator | reverse complement strand
GACGGTGTAAAGAAATAAATAATTTATGAAGACTTGAAGACTCTTTTATTGACCTAAACCTGTATCCCACATATATTTTTATGTATTTTTATGTCTTTTACAGAAACCTACGAGGCGTTATAAGGGCAGCAATGTATCTCCCTGGGCGAACTTTATAAGCTCTACCGCCTATAAAATTATACCATTACGTTCAATGCATTGTACCCTTTGTATCTTGTATCACTTACGACGCTCTGATAAAACAAAATTGCATTTACGATCTACAGAGGGTGCGTTAGTACACCAAAATTATTTATTAGGGTGTATGTAGAATACAACCTTCCGTTTCTACCCGGCGGCGCGCGTCAATGTTCCGTGTCTCCTTGCGTTAGGGCGCATTCATACTTTTGCTAGTATTTATGCTTTTTTTGCAGGCCACCTGGGGCCCGAGTTGAGTCGTAATCGTCTGTCATTGGTATCTCAATTTTGACCGTTTTGGTTCCGATTTTATTGTATCATGTTAGGATGTAAGGTTAATGATCTTTACAAATTTGTCTAAAATCATTTCTGTAAATATCTATTTAAAATTTGTTATAGTTTTTCGACAATCTCGAACTATCATGACTCTGATGATCGCCATTCCAACTCCACCACAAACGTGGTCTTCTCGTTTTAACTTTTACCGCCTTTTTATGTGGGGGGTAACTTCCAAAAGGTTCCCGGACATCATGCGAGTGACACCGGGTATGTGTGTATTCTGACCGCACTAAAACCATCCCATCCATACAAACAAACCATCCTTCCATACCATCCCATAGCATCCATCCATACCATCCCATACCATCCATCCATACCATCCATCCATACCATCCATCCATACCATCCATCCATACCATCCATCCATACCATCCATCCATACCAACCAATACCATCCAGGCGATCTCCTGCTGCGTTAAACATGTCTTGACAAAGTTCTTCGTGCTCTGAACGCATCCTAACCGACATCCGTAGGTAAGTCCGCAGTGTCCGTAGCTAGCGGTATGGCTTCCATCTCGGGTTACCATCGGATGTATTACTACCATTCGTATTCGTTACAGCGGACGGGGAAGCTTCCGATTTCGTTTAATGTCACCACCAAAGGTCACCACAATTACCAATTTAGCAAGACAAGAAAGAGTAGGGCTGTGATAGTGTAGTCGTGCAGCAAGAGCTTTAGGTACATAAATTCAGCATTAGTTCCGTGGATTATCCGCCGGCTTTTTCTCCCGGCCTACCTTAGCCGAAAGGGCGCCTAAAGCCGATGTACCGTATTACTTAAATAAAAAATAACGCTTCACACTCATAGCCCCACACTAGGATTCCCTGACGTGGGTACCATGGATACACGCAAAGACAAATACACAAACACCCAGACCGGTTACAGAAATCTAAACTCAATATTTAACTTTCTGCCCTGCCGGGGATCGAACCCGGGACCCTTTGAATTGCGAACTGGCGTGGTAAACACTACACTACACAGGTCATCATCAAGTCACTTAACGTTTATCAAGTTAACGTTTATAAACAGTAGGGAAGTAGTAAAAAATTCCCATGTCGATACATATTAAGGGTTCTTTGATTTGAATTAAATTTAGTTAAATCCTCAAAATTCGTGACAAACTCATTTAAAGTTTAGTGATTAGGAATCAAATTAACTTTTCCGCCCCTTCATAATCACTAACATTAACTAACATCATTCTAATGAGACCATTTACTAACGGAACTGATGCATTTTTGTGCAGCCGAAATCGCTACTAAATATGCAATTCTAATTCCTTGAAAACAAAACCTTCGTAGGTCAGATTCATTAGAAAAGTAACCACACAGTAACAGACCTCTAACTCCCTTGTAAACTTGAGAGTACAGATGTCAAGCTATAATGGCCGATATCGTGGGTGACTTAGTTTGAACGTATTTTATCCCAAACCCATTTACGTTCTTTATTGTACATTTACTGGAGTATATCCGGTATCGAAGACTATGGGTGTTATGTTGATCATGTATTTTAATTGCTAATGTAACTATCTAATTATACAAATAGGTACATTAAAGACAATCAGAGCAACTTACCTAAACGTAACCTGCATATTTATTACTAGCTGTGCCACGCAGTTTCACCCGCGTTAAGAATTGTGACGTAACGCTTGATAGACTATAACCTTCCTCATTAATGTAGCTATCAGACACAAAAAGAATTTTTCTAATCCGACTTGTAGTTGCAGAGATTAGCGCGTTCAAACAAACAAACAAACTCTTCAGCTTTATTATATTAGTATAAATTGTAGAGTTGGATTTAGGCTATTTTCTGAAAAAGATTGCCGCACATTCTTGCCGCTCAAGTGCATGTTCCGCCATATTTAATGCAATCAATGTACCAAATCTTACGCGATGATCGTTCACTCAACCACATCGTATGGCCGGAGCATTTTCACACGTTGTTTACCTATACCTACATACCTACCTACTTTAAAAACGTTCTCTCGTATGTGGTTTGCGACAAATTTTTGAATCTGGAACGTTTAAATTAAAATAATCAGTACGTTGGTATGCAATTATTTATACAATCAAAACGTGTAGTTCTGAACGGTCTTTGTCTTTTGGACATTCCATTTTCTTTGCTAGTAGATACCAGAAGTATTACGGGGTTTATGACGAAAATTTCGTCAGTAATAATTAGTTCTTTACTCAAACATTAAGTTTTACTAATTTTAAACGTAAGTTTTCAAATTTAATATAAATCAACGCGTACCTATACAACGACTTTTAACTTGCTAAATGAGTAAAATAATTGAAGAACGTCATAAGTTAAGAACGAATATTGGCCAGCTTGTATTTGAGAAATGACGCGAGATGCATATGCTAATTTCAAATACGCAATATTGCATATGCGCAAGCGCATGCGCATGAGTGGCCCCTTTATGGGGAACTTAATCAGTGTCTGCGGCGACATGCGTTATTGAAACGAAATTAAAACACTTAGTTGATTCTTCAGACTGTAGAATCTATATAGGTACATTATATTATTAGGTATATTTAGTATATTACTAAGTATATTTTGTTACAGTGAGACTGGATACTTAGTTTACACATGTTTTAGAATCGATTTCTTTAATATTATGTAATAATCTGTATACCAACTATTTACTATTATAGTCTTACTATTTGTGTATTGATTAATAAAAAAAATTGCCTGAGTTATATCAACACGCAAAGTCTGAGATGTTTCAATTTATGTCTAAATGAACTTAGTTGTTAGTAAAAAGGTTAATCCACTTTTTATGTGCTCATTAGATCCTAAGAGCATAAAAGAGAGAATAATTAATTTTAATTTAGGTGTTAACTTAAGTATAGGGTACAGAGAATCCTAGTATGGGGCTATAAGTGTAAAGCGTTAAGCGATTAAATCTAGACCCACCTAAACACTGAGTATACCGAGTAAGTTATCAAACACTGGATTCGAATTAAATATTTAAAAGCGTTCTTATTTTTTATTACATCAATTGAATTTTGTATTTATCATTCCTAATTTACTGAGCCCGACATTTAAAAGCTGCCTATCTGCGTAATAAACTAATTAATAGGTTTTTAAATTACCATAGAAATCGATCGAGATATCGCAATATTGAATGCGTAATGAAACTGCAAATCTCCGTTGGCAGGAAAGGTGTACTCGAAGATTAATGGGACGAGAATAAGCAGGAATTAATTTATATATATCAAATACATCAAAGCACTTCAATAGATCAGAGGCACTCCAGTGGATGAGATCAATCGATGGATACACCTGCCAACATTTAGCGTTTGAAACTCGTGAGTCCGAACTTTCGTGAAGTTTCACGTGTTACTGGACTGTAACTTTGTCTGGTGTATTTGAGAAATAGCTTACTACATTTCTGAATCGCACGTTGAAAAGCATAGTTATCGGTCTAGATAACTTCACATCAATATGTAGTTACGAGTAGTGTAGTGTAGGTATGTGTCTGTCTCGTGTAGCTCTGTGTTGATTAGCTTACGTCAGTGTCAATGTCATTGGAGAAAGAGCGCGAAGGCGGGAAATAATGGTAATTGACATAGTGTTCTGTGGTGGGTGCAGAGAACTTATGTACTTCAGAACGGTCCAGTGAATTAAACTGTTTATACTGCATTGCATAGACACTCACGAAACCTTTATTCATAAAATAAAATAAAATTGTAAGGGACTGCCAATTTGGCACGGAACCCTGAAAACACGCACTCATAAACCACTCCTTAGACAAGTAAAATACTCTTGAAATAACACGAAGCTACTTATTTAAAGTTAAAGCAAGTGAAAAATTGCCGTTTACCGCTATATTTTATATCGGCTGAACTTGCCATCAATAATTGAAGGCGGAATCCTTAGGGAGTTCGGAAGGGATCACTGTGGCGTCTTTGCTACCAACTTAGTTTTCACTTACAGTTTTGTTTACACAATGTTGAGAAAGATATACCTAGTTAATATTATTATGTTAATAACTAAATTCTTTTTTAGGAATAACATTGCGATATTAGATTGAAATAGGTACTTCGATTTTTACGAGTTAAGTACTTATTACCAATTTTACCATGGTTGGTCATGTTTTAAGAAAAGGGATTGATGATTCCTGAATTCCTGCTACCGTATGGTTTATTCAAATTAAAGGTGTCAAAATGTGATTTTAGATAGGTATGTATACCTACCTAAAATCACATTTTTGGTTTGTCATGAATGAATGAATGATGAATGTAATAACCTAATCATATTTGTACAAATACTTAAATGATTTTGTTTTTAATATTTTAGCTATTATCCTGTCCGATTAATAGATAAAGCAGAAACAAATCTACTTACTTAATACTTACCTATTTAAACTAAACAAAAGGTAAAATGGACCACTTTCGTTTTTCCAGCGCAATTTTTTCTTTCTTGCACCTCAATCCATGTGTAATGATGTTTCATCGTAGAATTTTATAAAATTAATGAGCAAATTAAATGGTAGTCCCGTCTTCTATAATTACGGACAGGCACGGCTAAATATCGGAACGGAAGAAATAATCGTGTTTGCAAATAATTAGTTTTCGCATGGAAACTCACTCACTATGATAATTTTATTAGATAGGTTTTTCATACCTAGACATCTGAGAAAATATCCTTTTACATTCTAATTCACTTACTTACTATAACCCTTAAAGTTACTTTACCTAATAGTAGTCATAAAGTTATGTAAAAATCTGTCATTCCTATAAACTTTACGATACCTTCTATTATAAAATTCCACGAAAATAGTATAATAACGCGTCCGCGTTACGTGTAATATTGTCGTAGCAAGTAAAGGCCCAGTTCAGCGACTTGATTGAAGCATTTAATTTATATACATATAATTATTATAAATCCATTTCATCAAGAAATTTTAATGTTAACTAACAGTGTCTACAGCGAAAGAGATAGAAATACCTAAGCATTTGAAACTATATGATCAGTTTTGCAAGGAGAATTTGCAGCGTCATCGCCGCCATTGCAATACGCCAACCAACCGCGTCCCGCCGCCACTAATCCCCTTACAAAAGTTTATTTACTTATTTTGCTAACCAGTCAAGCTTTAGCTTATTTTTTAAACCCTTTTATGCATATTTAAACGGCTTGAGTGGTCGAGCGGTCACCGGGCGGGCCCGCGGTCTAGAATTCTTGCGATACGGTCGTCTCGCGATTTTATCATCGAGTTCATCTCCGGTTTATTCCAAAGATAGGTATGCACTATACGCAGGTACTTTACTACCAGCTGTACATCTATACAAACGGTATAAAGCGCATTTCATATAAGTAAATTTTAAGTTAATACAATATAGGTACCTATACGTAATTTGTTCGCTTATTTGATGTTTATTTAAGCTTTTACTTTATTTAATCAATATTCAGTGGAATACAAAAAAAAACTATAAATTTAAAATATTATCTAAAAAATACATTTTCTAAAATTATACATCTGAAGCAGAAAATATACCTACCTAAGCTAAATACACGTCTCTACTTCTTGCGAAGATAGATAAATTGATTACGTTCAGAGTTGTATCGACGTGAGAAAGACGTGGAGTGAAACAAAAAGAACACGTGACATTGAAACCAACAAGAACGTACGTTGTTACAAGAAAAAGTCAATGAATTAATTGTTTAGAAGGTACAAAGTACAAAGACAATTATCTCTTTCTGTAGTCTTAAACGATATCTGTTTTGTACTTTTATAATTATACCTATTCACTGAACATGCAAATGTGTATTCAAAGTAAATTATTTTAGTATAAAAGAAGATTTGCAGCAAACTATTAAACGATAGTTACTTTTAATATAGTACGTATTACTATTAGCAATATATACTAATATTACAAAGCCGAATAATTAATTGTTTGATTGTTTTTATGAACGCGCTAATCTCAGGAACTACTGGACCGATTCGAAAAATTCTTTTAGTTTAAGATAGTCCTTTTGTCGAGGAGGGCTATAGGCAATAAAGCGTTTGGTGCAATTTTTAACGCGGGTGAGACCGGGGGCAGAGCTAGTCATTTATATTGCTGCCGATGAGGATTTTTGTTCGATGAATGTGATATTTTTAGTACCTTATGTACCTACTTTAACTGGTCATATTTTTAACGTTTTATTATTTATTTTGTATCTGCTTGTATGAATATATAACTATGTAGGTATGTCAAACATGTAATGATATTCAAGAATGTCGTGTCAAAGCAGATTTTTGCAGAGCGATACTACGATTAAACTCGACCACTATTATGCATTGCATTTCGCAACTCGATATGGATTTCGCAATGGTCCCAATACAATTTGCGTCGATTAAAATCACAACACTAACGTGCGCCGTATAATAAAACGCCTCTTTAACCGAGTAGTGAACTCGAGGCAGCACGGAGCGTACCTTTACCATAATATTATTTGAGTCATAATTTACCGTCGAGCGACCGAACTGCTTGATTTATTTATGAACGAACGCTCACTCGCAGCTAATCTTTACTGGAATTTAATTTGTTATTTATTTACTAATCGCCGGTCGTACTTAAGAACAGGTAAGGTTAAATTTCATTTAAATTAAGAACGATTCTCTCCATCCAGCAACGCTACGTGGGCTTAGGGTTACCACGCTCGCGAAACTTTTTAATTTACTCGTTCTAAGAAAGAGTTTATGTTTTAGTATTTTTATTTATTTAGTAAACATATTACACTGTATGTGTTTGTATACCCACTGTATTTTGTATACCCACAATAAACTACTTAAGAGTCTTAATACTCTTACTTTAAATGTTTTTAGTCACTAGCAAAACACAAGCCCATGCTAATGTATACTCTATTGCGTGGTATTAAATATCAGATTAGGATATAATAATTTGTTAACGGTGACACTTGGCGTGTGGCCGACTTGACCACGCCTTAAGGCTCTTGTCTCATGTAATGCAACTGGTTTATACCTAAAGTAAATGTATTGATTAGAATAAACCAATAAACATATTTTCATATGTTAGAATGGCATAGCCGTAGCAGGATCGTATGGTTTCAATAAGGTGGAAGTAGCTTAAATTAATAAATTTAAATTTAATCTGTTCCTGGTTTGTTTGTTTAATTGGTCTTTATGTGTGTCCATGACACCCACGACACAAAAAAATCTTATTAATTTTAAAGTTATAAGTACTTATACTATAGGTAGTATTAATTAGGATTAATTTAACTTTCACTACCTTCTACCCTTTTCGCTATGAATTGCTACTACACCTTTTCTTAAATAGAGATAATTATGCTGAAGTTATTTGCAACAACACAATAACTAAAATTATTGTTTCAAAAGACCAGTAGGATTATTATTTGCATCTTCAATCTGACGACTCTCTGGTCTGCACTAGCCGGGCTATTACGCAATTCAATTAATACAACTCATCGTATCATATGAAGACAATGGAACTATTAGTCAGAATAGTCTAAGAAATATGAGTGCATGTCTGGGAACAAGTAGTTACTTGAACTGTAAGTTGTCGTTGTACTTTTCACTTGTAACTTTCTTCGGTTTTAGTTATGTTTGTACTATGGAATTTGTCCTCGTACGTTGAGAAAGCTAAACTTCACCTTCATTTATACATAGAACTTGTAACATATAAATTTAAAGTTATTTCCTAAAGTTATAAACTTTAAAATGAATAACATTTTGTTCACATGCAGTAATATTAAAATAGTTTTATAACCATTAGGGCTTACTATCAAGCAATGCCTTAAGATTGTCAAGATATGCAATATATAGGTAATACTTATATTCCTATTGCATATCTTGGTAATAGGTTCGATAGCGGGACTTGTAGCAATATCGTTTAATCTACCGGTGCTTAAGATTTCATCTCCGCAATGTGGAATATCTATTAGAAAATGTGGAACCCCTTATTATATTTCTCTTATAAATGTTACTAGTTTCTGTGTATTAAATCAGTCGGTTGTCTATTTATCTTGAATGTGATTTCGTCACAGCACGTATAACCTATATATTATAGCGAAGTTATAGATCACCCTTTTTTAAGTGAAATGAAATAACTAACGAAAAACTTATAATTTAGCTTAATTTAAGGTACTTTTTTTGATTAAGGATAGATTTGAGAATCAAAATATAATATGAGAAAAAAAAATAGCAGATTGCATGTTGCATCATCATACTCGTACATTATCCTACTTAGGTACCTACGTATAGGTATCGATTCTCTTTTGTTATTGCGTACCACGACAATGCGTGAGTTACATAGCCTTCGTTTATAAATTAGTCTCGTTTCAAACCATGTGATACATGAGCCTTGGGCAAATGGAAAGCAAAGTATCTGATATAAAACATTTTTATAGAATTATTTACTATAGAGGTAACTTTACTTCAGTTCTTGTAAACGGTAAGTACCTGTATATAGGCATGTAAATAAATATGTTATGTAGCTATAGTACATTGTGACATTGTAAAAACTGTCTATTTGTAAACTACCGAAAAATTGTGAACTGCACCACAAACGATTTACAAATGATCACTTTATTTTCCAAAAAAACTAACATGTCCTAACACTAACCTAAACTAACCTGATGAAACCTATTTAATCCGCTTTTCAGAAAAATATTGCTATAATTTTGTGCGGATTACAATTTTTCGTCAGTTTGCAAACTGACAGCTCCTCGCCGTTATATAGCAAAGTAGCGCGTTTTACTATTTGACTGTGACATGCACATTATATAGATAATCTTAAGTTTATTACCAGATAAGAGTTTCTTAATTAAATAAAAGTTAAAGTATTTATTATCACCAAAACCTACTTTACTATGAAAAAGCGTCAAAAATGTATGAGTACGCAAATTTGCTAGCTTTATCAATGTCTAATTCGTATCCGTTACGTTTGAATAATTTAGATAGTATCGAAAAGACGTTAAAAGCGTTTTTTTAATTAACAGAACAAGGGTTTTATACAAATCTAAATAACTTTAGCGTCTAGAGTTTATGATAGCAACTATTCTCTGTCATTAGAATATTATTTTTTGACTTGAATTTCTGGAGTAATATTTATACACCATAACTTCTCCATAGTATTATTTCTATATATTTTGTTCTTTTTGAACTTAACGTTCACGAAATGGAACTTCAAATCGCACCACTGACGACCTGACATTCAAAAAAACGATACAAGTAAATTGAATATAACGATCAAAACCGCGGCAGTAAGCGTAAGTAACCACTTATATCAAGTAGTTAGCAGTGAAATAATAACATAGTATTGAATCTAAGATGTTGTCAAGTCGCACGAACCTTCGGATCTAAGTTATTGCCCTCAAACATGTGAGGGTAGGAAGTTCTATTCTCTTTCAACGTAATTTGCATACTTTCCTGTCTTTCCCCTCAATTTTTCCATGTTGCTGTTTAAACTGATATTACTTATAGTTGAACTTATAATTAGTTTTAATTAATTCTGACGATTTGTTTCGCTTTAGAGTTAGGCATATTACGGTGAATAATATTATATTAGGTTGTAGATATGAGTTCACTTTGGGTAACTAAGTTTTGGTTCAAGAATATTTGTCTAGGACTTAAAATGCTGCAAAGTTTATTGTGTATATAAAAACATTTTAATACGTACTTACTTGTTCTTGATAAGGACGCTCTACCCGAAAGTAACTAGCTGTTAATTTTATTTTATACAAATAATATTTTTAACCAGAATGTCGCTATACTTTACCGGTAACGGAGTAAAACATTGAATATGTATTTAACGAATCTAATCTAAGTGTGTTTACATGGTAAATAAATAATGCCCATTAATATCTGTATTAACCTGTACATAAAAGTTCATCATTTTTGACACACTATATTACTCTCCATATTTGCGAAACTACATGTGATAGGTATTTGCATTTGCCATTTATAAAGTTTGAATAGTGCTTAGACTTCCGCAAATGGTATCGAAAGCTAACAATAAGGCAAGGTTAGCAAGATACCTATACTTAACAAGTTTAATGTTGGGAATGAGTCATTTTTCACTTTATTTGTTTTTATGAAGTGTGGGTCTTTTGTGCTGATTACAATTAGGATACTAGAAGCCTCGTTACGTCTTTGCAGAAGGAGGTACTTGCTTATACATTATGACATAATGGCATAAAATGGCATTTTGAATAAAATAGTTAACAATTTCGAAATTACTATGGTTAAAATTTGTTTAGATTAGTATAGACCTATAGATACAGACATGATTAACATAATTTGAATACTTTATTAAGTTTATCAGAATATTAGAACTAACTCCGTCAATGAATTTAATAGTTTAGAATAGTAAAGATCCATAAATACGAATGATATAGGTAGGTGCGTAGGTAGATATGTGATATTTACCTAGAGCTCATTAACAATCACAGAAGTTTACTAGTAGGTTTAAGAACAAAAATATATAAAACATTTTCTAAAGGCGTCTACGAAGTATGACTTTAAAATTACAGAAGTACGAATAACATAATACTACGTCATAGAAAATACGTTCATCTAAAAACGTGAAAAGAAAACAAACACAACTATTCGTAGCGAAAAATACCAGACTCTAAATTTAGCGTAGAGTCAATATGAAGTAAGAACACGCAAACTTTAAATGTTAAAGAGTTGTAAAATATGAGAGGCACTTTTTGTTAAAAAAAACAGGTGTAAAAGATAAATGTAATTTGGAATACCTATTGCATTAAATTGCATGAGCATTACAGTTCGTTAGCAATTGCAGTTTTGTATTCCGTGCCGGTTTAATTTTGCACTTATATGTATAATATTCTGTGTTATAATTAGTATTTTTATACATGCGAAAAATTTAATTACCTTTATGCAGTTGTCTAAAATGTGTTTGTACACCTATTTTTACCTACATACCTTCGTGATGTTATGTAGCCATGGCAACCTATGGACATCATTGTCAAACCTCAAACAGCAGAGCAGTAGAGAAATTCTATCTAAGATCAGACGTGGAGGCGTTGCTACTCATGAGGACTAATATGGTTGCCTTTTGTCACCGACATTTTTATAATGTTTTCGATATTCATCCTTCGCAAACTAAACACCTTTCATATCGTTATGAGGGCGGCGGTGGCATCCCGGGTGAGCTTTACCACCGGCGATCTTACTTTTACTTTTCTACATTTTTACCAAAATCAACATGAGAAGCTACAATAATCTTTCTAAGTATCTGATAGTGTTTTATTTATATCTTTTCGCACCTAATGAAGTATTTTTAAATGAACATTTAATTCACTCAAGGTCACTTGTTTCAGAGAATTACTGAAAACAATACAATTTGATGGTTCCCGGAACCGTGAGCGTAACATCTGCGCCTGTCTTTATCTCAGGACATCTACAACGTGTGACAGCGGCCGATGTTATAACCCCGACGCTTTTATTTGGGTCGCATATATTTATATTTTTTTTAAACTTCTACTTGACATGACACTAAAAATACGATGGACTTGTCATCCACATGTTTACACTGCAGAGAAAAATAAAATTTACAGTCAAAACAATAACATTGTTGAAATACGTTATCTACATACAAACTACAGATCTGAGAAGATACCGTTCTAGTTCAATACAGTTAATAAGAAGGCGTTGTAAGATCCTAAAGAGTTCTTAATTTAAAACGCATTAAGTCTGGAGTAACCTAATTCA
>DWQK01002974.1:0-12222 GCA_018231225.1 Noctuana stator | reverse complement strand
CATCCTAACCAACCGGTCGTGTCGCCAACAATTAAAATCTTTTTTTAAAAAGACCCTCAACCCGAGACTCGTAACAGATCGCTACTCGGCGTAAGGTCGCACGTCGAGGAGTGGGTGGAATAGGAATATGTGCCGTATTGGTTTAGGTTCGATAAGGCGCATATTGGCATGTACCTGCTGCACGAAGGCGCGCGTGAGGTGCGGCGCGCTGCGCTCGGCCAGCTCGAAGGCGCGGCGCAACTCCTCCAGCGCGCCCGCGCTGCCCGCGCCGTGCTTGCGCGACAACTGCACACACAAACAAACAATTAATGATGCACACACAACAAACATGTCACGCGTCATTCCAGTGAGTGATCCACCGGCCATACACTCGACGATTAGCGAGGGAAGTGGACAGTAAAGTAGAGTAGCCGTGTTATTCCGCTCGTCCTGCCCGCTAATCGCCACAGTACGGGCGATAGAGGAACGAGTTGCATAACGCGATGTGTGGCCCCGCCACAGTACGGGTGTTAGAATATTCAATATTCGCAGTGTTACAATATTCGCGGCAATACTCACAACAGGGCGAGGAGCTTAGTGTGGCCTATTTGCACTGCACACACAAGGTTTAAGTTTACACTTGATGGTGCATAAAAAAATATGAGCTCAAAACTATAAACATACCTCATTCAGCAGTGGGTATATGAGTTGCTGCAGATACGCGTGCCGTCTGACTTTGTTCTCCTCGTTATTAGCTCCTCTGTGGTCTAACGGCGACGCCTGTAACGCCATAACATGACACCATTTTTATTTTCGACAAAAACTAAGTGCTACATTTCTCTCACCCCGTGGTTAATTACCACGTGACACCCAGTGGTAATTCAAAACCCTTCTCATTTTAGAGGACTGTGGCTAGCATCTGGATGATTAACGGTTTATAATGATATGATATCCTGAATTACTACCAGGCCACACTTGGCCAACATGGGTTAAGTTCTAAATCCTTCCCGCATTTGAGAGGAGACAGTATCCAGAAGTACTCACAGCTTTATTATACACTACACTGTCCCGGTTCGAGGGTGGATGGTCGTTCCGTTCGTTCCGCTCGTTCCGGTCCTTGCGCTCGTCCCTGTCGCCCCGCTCTCCCCGGTCCCCTCTGTCGTTCCTATCGCGCTCTCTTTCCTTCGTATTCCGCTGCTCGACTGGCGTTTGGATGTTTGGAGACTGTCGCGACTGGAACGAATGATATAATTATTTGTTTAATTATTTAAATGAATCAGTACTGTGGTTAATACAACTGCAACATATTGTGGTCAACTGAATCTTTATTTGTGTCTACAAAAGTATACAATGAAATATCTTTTCGACAAACATTAACTTTATAAAAATCGATTAGTTACCGATAAACCAGCTGTCACTGAACACCTAATTGGCCAATGAGATACATGAGTTGTCTTATAGCAGTTGCCCGATAACTGTCCAGTTTTATAATAACTTAGTGCTAGTGAGTATTTACCGTGTGTTTTTCATTGGAGTTGTTGTTAATGGTGGGCTTGGCGATAAGGTCCGGAGGCGGCTCTTCACGAGAGTTCAAGTTGATTGAATTCGAACTGTTTAGGGCACCGTTTTGCTTCGGAACTGGAGAGGACGCGGGAAGAACTGTAAAATAATAAAAAAAAAAAAACATTATTATATTATTAACGTTTAGTACTTTTAATAAGTGAAATTTAACCTGTATTAATAATTAGCCCGATAATAATATCTTTGGACAGTACTCGTATACCTTTTAAATTGAACATTAACACCAGTTAAAATTATATACCAGTCAATTGTACTGTAATCAAACTGACAGGTTGGATTTAAAAAAGGTTAAAATATCAATGTCACATTTATACTTTTTTTTTATCGAATGTAATACTGATTAAGTTGAATATTAGCTGGAGCAAATTTATATGCCTCCCCTTCCCCCTTTATCTTCTCCCAAAACCCTAGCAATGTTCCTCACCGGGCTCGTCGTGATGTCGCCGCTTGTCGTCGGGCACGAGGGGCGGCGGGTGCGTGGGGTGCGCGGGGTGCGCGGGATGCGGCGGGTGCGCAGGGTGGGGCGGGTGCGCGGGGTGGGAGAGCGCCCGGGCCGCGGCGCCGCCCCGCACAGTCATGATCCACGGCTCGTCGGGCTCGCTCTCGCCGCGGCTGCCGTCCTCGCTGGAGACCATCAACAACAACATACAATTACATAGGAATCCGTGAACGAAATTTAAAATGGCTTTAGTAGCTGTTGTTTTTTTTTTAAATATACTTATAGGCACGATTTGTGAGCAGTTGCTAGTGGCGTGTTGATGCATGTGTCATGGGTACCTACCATGGACACCCAAAAAAAATTATCCAAACTAGTAGCCTAAATTCATCTCATGAACTTCTGCCCGGCTGGGAATCGAACCCGTTCTAGGTTCGACTTCTCGATTTCCTCTTTATGGTGAACTGGCATAATAACCACTATATACCTAACAGGGTTCATGTAATAAAAGCGTAACTTTGGCTTTAATAATTCTATACATATTTAAGTACTGAGTACCTACGAGTATAATATGTATAATGAACAATAGTTATGACGGAAGTTACAATTTTGTTTCGTTACAAACCGATTTTAGACCTGATGGAACCGTGATCATTTACATACTTAAAACATTTCCATTTCCATATAAATAAAATACAAAAACGAGAATTTGGCAAAACAACAAATACAAAATGGACTAACCACCGTGCAAACACGAGTTAATTACGAAATGTCTTCACCGTGCTGTCGAGATAGTAAACAAACGGATTAGGCCTACTCACACACACACACACACACACGACAACAAACTGTTTGTATGTGAAGTCACGCACACACGGCAACAAAGTACTACTACAAAGCGTAGGTGAAGCGACTCCCACATAATAGGTATATCATATAAATAGTTTGCGAAATAAAGTTCTGAGTATGTTTGGACGGAACGACATATATTACCTACATAATATCGAATAATTGATAAGGGACTAAACCTAATAAGGTGCGTACCTATTTAATTAATTGAGCCCAATAGGCGGATATCGGTTGCAGCCGCACAGTAAACAAAAAACCGCAAACATAAAACCGATAACGAAGTTATTTCTATATTGTGAAAATTATATACCTTAGTAGCATTTAATAAAACGTGTTACTTCACAAGTTTTATTTTGGAACTTTTCATTTCATGATTTTTATTGTGTCTCCCACCTTGCACCCTACTTCTAACGTTTTATTTTAACAATTATCGTTTTGTATGTTAAATATATGATTCAGGCTAGTCTGTTTCCACTTAAATATACTTAAAACCTTACGTTTGAAGCAAAATTACTTACTTTACCCTTAAGTTTAAATCAAAATTTATTTTGTCTTAACAAAATTTTCAAGCTGTTATAAACAGAACGGTTGTTCAAACTGTTCGACTCAACATATCTATGTTTTTCTTAATTAAAAAATATGCAGAAAATATTCTTTACTCTGTAATTTTTTAATTACCTTTAAATTTTGTTTCGTACGATCAATTTTATTGTATTAAGTACTACTTAGAAGCTACTATAGAGGTAATAATATGAAATGACCTTGTGTGGCAACTGCCTGTTTAGTAACAAAATAATTTGATAATAGTTTTAACGATTAAAAGTATAAATGGTTAATGTTCAATTAAATACGATGAAAATTCACCATAATTTAATAAGTTTTAAACAAAAGATAATAGCTCGAATTATGCACAATTACACAAATTAATTTATGCTTTTACGCAATTATCTTCTTGCGCGGTATTAAGGACTTTTTATCAGTCGTTATAATGCGACGGAATTTTAAGTCTTATAATTTCTTGCATAAATTAAAAATAAAATTAACAAAATAGTCAATTTGATTTAGAAATGACACAATTTATAACTATTTATACTTGAGGAAAACTGATATGAAATTGTAATGAAGATAAAAATAATGTTAAAATATTTTATATTAACGTTTTACACTAAAAAAATAATTTTATATTACATTATGTGTATCGTATTAATGTGACTAAAATTATATTATATTTATAACAAATTTGCATGCCTAATAGCTAGATAGAGTAAGAGGATCTGCTTACTACTATCACTGGAAAACCTTAGTTTTGCAAATAAAGTCTAAATGTTTTATTTATTCTCAAAGTTAACAATAAATCTTAACGGGAACAATAACATTTTTCAATCATAAAGTTAATCACTGCAACCAACAAACAAATCATCAACAAATTATTTAAGTATTTAAAATAACTCACGAATCCGAATTCTCTGATTCCGTTTCGCTCTCCTCACTTCTCTGCGCCTTCCACTTCTTATACCTATCGATGAGGTCCATGAGATACGAGTTCTTTTTGGCCTTCCTTATGAACTGGAACTTGAGTAGTTCCTTCGCAGTCGGTCTCTGAAATTCAATGTTATGATATATACGGTATAGATATACGGTAAGATTTCTACGGTTCTCAATATTTCGTATTGCTATGGAGAAAACAACTTCTTTACCTATTTTAACATAATGTGTCTTTTTAAACTAAACTAAGTTAAGCTGTTTGTACCTTCTTATGAAAATGTGTATTGTGTATACCTACCTCACAAAACCTGTAAACAATAAACTTATATAATAATAGAGAAAGTAATAATGGTTTTGTTGTGATAAAACTGGACTGTGCATACCGCAATTGGTCAACATGTGCTCCAAGGAAGTCAGGAGATAAACTGTAAGTCTATGGGACTATAGTGCGTTTCAGATAAATCATTGTCAATCACTATGCCTAACATATTGTGTTAATTGTAAATCTTGTATCAGAAGGCGATATTTAAAACAAAATGTAAATTTTTAAAATAAATTTAGGAGTTTGACATTAAATTTTAATGATTGAAATAATAAATAAGTCATTTAAGAACATCTATTTTAACAAATTAATGAAATTTACTCAATGCGATTAAAATTATTTTTCCCAAACTCAACAAGAGTAAAGTACAATAAGAATATTTACATAAATGTCGACACAAATCCAATGCAATTCGCAACGGCAACAATTTCCGCACACCAAGTTTACAATTGCAACAAATTCTTCCACTTTGTTGACTATTGGAGAAACTTTATCCGCACGAAATACAATATCGGCGGATATAAAATAAAGTCGTGGCAAAACCAAAACTTACATTTTCCGGATCCTTGTTGAGGCACGCCTCGACAAACTCTTTGAATGGTTTCGAGTAGCTGCCGGTAAGTTGGGGGGGATTGTTCTTGGGTATGAGGAACAGTACCCTCATGGGGTGTAGCTCCGAATTTGGTGGTTCTCCTTTGGCTAGCTCTATCGCTGTGATGCCCAAGGACCAGATGTCAGCCTTGCTGTCGTAGCAGGACTGCTTGATGACCTCGGGCGCCATCCAGAAGGGCGTGCCCACGAATGTATTCCTTTTGCTTGTCGTGTTCGTTAATTGGCCGGCGACACCTGAAAAAGAATATTGATTTTTATTATTATCTATTTTAAAACATAAATGTTTGAAAATTCAGCTTCAACTGTTAAGTAAAGGACCTATAGAACACAAGTACTCGCTGCAAGACTTGCTTCACCACCTCGGTGAACAAAAACCACCGCTCTACAGTGCGCACAAACTCTAAAGAAAGGATATTTAGTCTTCACTCCCACGGTGGACCGTGGGAGTTAAGACGTTCCTACGACTGTTCAAATATTGGTTGCTGGCATAACGCCAATTGAAGGGTGAGAGAGTAGAGGCGCAAGGAGTTCTCGTAACTTACTACGGGACGTCTTTGATCAATGCTGAACTTGTTCGTGCAAGCGGATTAGCATATCCACATACGGCAAATACTTCAAAGTGGTGCACAATTCCGCATATAAGGATGAAAGTTTCGAGAACAAGTTAAACTGGGTTAAGCTTATGACGAAGAACTCGAGTTCAAAACTGGGTAAGACAGATAATTCTCTGTACTTGCTGAAGTGAGTTATTGGGAATTACATTTGATAAAAGGAATTTGTAATTTGTAAGGTTTATAAGAGAGCTTCAACATTACAGTCGTTCACTGGAACGACTGCATCTAATCAACTTGCAATTACATTATTAGCTGATCGTTATCCATACATATAGTATGATAGCATGTATTACTAGATAAAACAACTTTTACTTGCAAACATTACATTAGGTAATCAGTCATTGATACATACTGCAAGAGATGACCGCTTAAATTAGAGTTGACTAAACGTTTGTCCCCTTTTCCAGCGTGCGACATAATGTTAATTTGACATTGTTCCGATCATTTCCCCGTCGGAAAACGAGCCTTGAAATAACAACATGGCGGCATCGGAGTAACGATCGCTGTAAAACAGTTTTCATGATCGGTGTTCACGCGCCGTCGACTTTATGGCGGCTGAGGAGCGGCCGTCAACGGAAACTATTCAAGAGACATTACCTACTGCCGGCTAATAACAATGAGAGAAGCTGTTTATGCGTGGGATGTTATTACGCAGTAATGGAAAACTCGCTCCAAGAAGTACCAATTATTTATATAACGCAACTAGAAATACGATCAATTTTATTACACTATGTACATATTGTGTATCTATACGAAAATACATAATATCGGTTTAACGGAGTCCTCTCAAGATTTCCTCCTGTTGTCTATTAGACTTTATTTCACGTAATTTGCTTAATTTTTTTTCATATATTTGTGTTAATTGTACCTACCTATGTTTGTAATGAGACAACAAAGAATTATTGATATAATTACTATGAATATATAATAAATTATTGATTTAATTATTATATTTGATTTTTTCCCAGGATATTATTAGCATTTTTCATTTAAACTTACCAAAATCTGCTAGTTTGACATCCCCCATCTCACTCAATAGTACATTCGCAGCTTTGATATCCCTGTGTAGCTTGCGTTCTGAATGTAGGTAGTCGAGGCCGCGTAGGACTTCCCGAAGAATCACCGCTATGTGCATCTCCTCGAAACTGCCCGCCTTCATGAGATCCAGCGCCGACCCGCCGCCAAGGTACTCCATTATAATCCATAGTTTTGTTCCCTAGAAAGAAAAAAAAAAAAGATTAATTAAATAATTTCTACAATAACCTTTTAGGAATGATATAGTTAGCGCACTTCATCTTCTTCACAACAATTTAAAAAAATTGTTGTGAAGAAATGCGCTGATTTCGAATGGCAAGAATTTTTTATGACCTAAATATATCAATGACTTATTAAAACTAACTAGGTATGTATAATAGGTATGTATAGTTTACCTATCTTTGTAAATCGCAACTTCACGACTTTGTGTCGATTCATTACTTTACTTGGACCATTAGTGAGTATCTCATTTCTTAAAGAATGGTAAAAATCCAACAAAACGGTGCAGGAGAAACATTGGCCACGTATCATTAAGTTCGCCGCATCATCATAGTACGGTGTATAAAAAACTAAGGCGCGGAATAAACGCCTCTAAAGACGCCACTAAGATAATTGAGCTTGATTACTTTTGCGAATATTGCGGAAAAAACACTGCATACATACTATACAAATAATCTGATAACAATGCGCCAAGAATACTTGAGTAATTGACGATACGATACAATACAATATAACCATTTACTCCTATCCGATTGGCAAATATCAAGTACGAGCATTTAATAAATGTAACAGCTAGATAGGTATATTGATCTAACACTGGCGAAAACCATCTCAACAAACATCACAATTAATATTAAACAATGAAATTCTTTGATTCACGATTTAAGGAGTCTGCAAAAAGAAGCTGCGAAAAGACAAAAGGTTAAAGGTTCCTGAGGCGTAAATTAATCGTTAACCTTTGACGGTGGAAAATTGGGACAGTTCGCAATTCAAACATTTATTACGATAAGATCATCGTTGGGTCATTAATAAGACAAGCAACTATCCTTGACATTTCCACGAGTCTCCGACGCCACGGCTGGCATAACGGTACCATTTCACAAATGTCATCTGAGCCCTTTTTGAGTTTGTTACGTCAATTCTATTTCCAATTGTTACGTAGATCCTACTCAGAAAAAGTTCATGACCCAATTTTCGACTTCAAAAAAGGAGAAGGTTCTCAATTCGACTGTAATATTTTATTTGTTTGTTACCCCATAACTTTCGACTTTTCGGTTGTGTCCCATTTTAATTTGGGCCAGTTCAGACGACGGCATTCATGAGAAAACCATAGAAGTCTTTAATCTATAAAGTGTGTGCGCCACAACCTAAAAGTCGTTTTTTCTTACCGCAAGTTATAATTATTCACGAAAGATACTTCTCAATTAATTAACGTATAATACAGTACCATTGCAATAAACCCGACAACTAAAAAGTAAGTAACGTAGATTATCTACAATAAATCATAGAATCTTGCGTTTTTACCTTAAAGAGAAAAATATAACGAGACGATTGTGTCGAGTCAAGACTGCGATATCGAAGTTATAAATGAAGTCGTAAATCTGCACTTTCAACGATCTACTTCAAATCACACTCCGTTTCTCTTGTTCGCTGTCATATATTTATAACATTTTCTATCATGTGCCATTTCTTATGTTGTGATTCCACTCGGTTACTTACCTTTAAAACTTCTCGAAGCTACGAGTCAAACGATAGTGTATATTAATTTATATCATTAAATGTATTGTTCGACTTTCAATTAGATCCAGTTAACAGACGTAAACTACTGTCACTTTACAAAATAATGATGCTAACTTAAACTTAATACCTAGTGTGTAGTAAGTTTCGATCCCTCGCAAAGGTAATTAAGTAATGAAAAATAAATAAATTTACATACCAAAGCTACGTAAATAATAAAAAGTCAAGTTTTCCCTAGCTCTAAATAATGTTTAAATAAAACAGATTCCTATATTTCCCTTTTGTCGCCCACATTATCTACCTATTATATCTCGGAACGTGACACTACTAACATAGAGCGTAATTCAATCTAGCCTGTTATGGATAACCTTTTAAAGGTCAGCAGTCTTTTGCCACCCTGGCAAGGGTGACGCATACAACAAACTCATAAGTGCATGTTAAGTGTTCTATTAGAGCTAGATCTAAGCTAGCTACAAGATACTTTAGTTAAACAAACCAACTGTACATATTATTATGTGATTGAACGCAACGCGGAAGACGACAATGCGCGCAGCGGTGCACGGATCCGGCGCGACCTATTCACGGTCCATCGGGTGCCGTACCCAGAGACACATCCACTCATATGTCACTGTCATGAAATACTACATTTATATAAATCAAACGGTTAAACCATAGAGAAAATATAAAAAAGCCCTCTATTTGACGAAAAACGTCACAGAAATGTTGTAGGATGTTTCCGATGCTCCAACTCTACTCTGCTTTAAATCAGTTATCCTACGTGCTTCTTTGTTACTCCGTAATTCAAAAATTATAAGTATTTTAACTTAAATCCGTATTTGCTTATCGTGTAGGAGTAGCAAACGAGCATGCAGGGCGCCTGATGTTACTACAACCCACGGACGTAGTCACTGCAACCCGCGGACATCCACGTCCAACCTCAAATAGGAGAGTCGTCCTATCTGAGATCATAAGTGGAGACATTGCTACTCATGAGATCTAAGATGTTCGCCTCAAATATAGTGTGTTTAAAATTAATACAAGCTAGCGTTTGGCGACCTCATAACTAGAAAACCTTGCTGAAACGTAAGTGAAGTAACGAAAGAATTTAAAAATATGAATCTAAACAAATTCATCAAATCAAATTTAATCCAATTACGTCAAACAGCTTAAATCATGAACCGTTATTAAATCACTCTTTTGTGAGATACACTTTTATGCCTCCATTTCCATTATACTCAGTGGCCCATTTATTCCGTTTCTAGGCATAACGTTGAAAACGGTTTGTTTCTCGACAAAGCTTGCTAAAAATAACCAGTTATTTTTAGCTCTAGTCAGAGTTTTCACATCGATTTGCTGTGAATAGAGCCACTCTTTAATGCTTTAAAAGTTTAAAAAGAGAAACTGCTCTTGTATAGCTTTATATCTTGTTGGAATATCATCCTCTCAGAGCACAAAATTTATGTACGTACTTTGACGAAATGACTATCCTATCACGAATAATAAAGAACTACGTTAAGTAATCGAGTTACGTATCTAATGTCACTTTATCCATACGATTTTTAGTTCCCGATACGGAGCACTGTTCAAAATCCCATCCAAATTTTACTGTTACTACTCGATGACGGATTTGTAAAATGTTCGTGATATGGTTACCTGTGAAGCGCATGAGTTCCTCATGACGCAGACGTGGCGTAGTGCATGCAGACATACTAAGTAATGCTGTAGTTAGGTAAACCCAAAAATCCAAGTTCGACGACCTGTGGTGCAGTGGTTACCGTGCCGGTCCGTCATTCAAAGGGTCTTAGGATCGATTCCCGACGGTCAGACAGTTAAATGATGAATTTGGATTTTCTGTTCTCTGTCAGAGTACTCTGAGTGTTTGTGTACTTGTAGGGAATCCTAATGTGGGGTTGTGAGTGGTAAATCGTTTGACAACAACCTTTTCTGCCTCTCGTATAACTGCTCATAATATTATAATAATTCAAACAAACAAAAAAGAAAAAAAATACAAACAGCCGTTCGATGTACGGCTATATGTATTTTTTTCCTTCTTTTTGAAGTCGGTAAAAATAATACAAAATATTTAGGATATCTATTCACGTCCGTCTCGCTGATTTTCTTGACACTAATATAGGTCAAATATGTAGCCAAAATAAACTCAGCGTTCAAACGGCCCTTGTTAAAATAATTTCGTTTCTTCGGACTAAATTATTTCTCTGTTCTTTTAACATATTGAGGGAGAAAGAAAGAAAAGTATTTAAAATAAGAATGGGGTACTTGACACTACTCACAATTAATTCTAGAAGATTATTATATTATATAAAAGTGAACAATAAAAAATGACGAAAATTTTAATTTGATTCATATTGTCTAGTAAATTCCATTTTTATTTCCTTTGAATCCATAAAGAAATCTGTCAATTGTCACATGAAATTATGACGTCATAATGTGTATTGGTCGTACAGAATGTATGAAGTTGATGTTTTTTTGTTTTTGTAATAATTTGTTTGATAATTTTTGTACGCTTGTTTTCCAGGTGTTCTCAGACCTCGGGCTGGACGTGATCGACAGCGCTTTTGAGGGGTACAATGCGTGCGTTTTTGCGTACGGTCAGACCGGGAGCGGGAAGACTTTTACCATGATGGGATCTCCGGTGGGTAATTATAAATAAATAAATAAATAACGCTTCACACTCACAGCCCCACAATAGGATTCCCTATGTGGCGGGTGCCGTGGACACATACAAAGACATATACACAAACACCCAGACCGAGAACAGAAATATAAATTCATCATTTAAATTTCTGTCCCGCCGGGAATCGAACCCGGGACCATACGAATGGTGGACTGGCGTGATAACCACTACACCACGCGGGTCGTCGAATTTCTTTATAACAACTACAAATTAACCAATTGCTCTCATCGCTGGAATTTTTATTTTGCACATATAGACTAACTAAAATAAACGGACGGAATGTCAGTAAAATACAAGCGAAGCTATCGTAATAAGCCAAGGCCCCGTTTATGTGTACACTCACGCATTCACAGCGTGATATTCTCGTTTGCTCTCACTCTAACTTTGACCTCGCTCGCTCCTTGACGGTCACTTCAGCTTCAGCAGCACACATTGAGACGCTGCCGCCATTGTTGTGCTTCAATATGTGCTACTACGACGTTCAGTCCTTCCCTTGAGGTCTGGTAGCACACAATACGCAATGTGTATGATAATGTATGTTGATGTAAAAAAACTATTAACGACATTTAATGTTTTTTTAACCATTATTTTATTAATGTGTTTTGTATTTCTGTCGAAAAAACATCGTGCTTTTATCACAATATCAAGGTAAAAAGCAATTGAGAATGATTTAAGCGAGAATATCTAAATCCCCTGCTGATAATTCATGATAACCTTTAAGTTTTTGGCAATCGTTTTGACAAGCTTTATCGGGATTTGCAATTATGTATTATGCATTATGTTTATCAAACCGTTGAGTATATGAGTGATTATGTCGATTTCTTATATCCCACTGCTGGGCACGGGTCTCTCCCCACAACCGGGGAAGGCCTGGACC
>DWQK01002973.1:0-12223 GCA_018231225.1 Noctuana stator | reverse complement strand
ACACTATATTATTTATTAATTTAGATAATTACAAATAACGATTTATAAAAACAAAGATTATAATTCTGTCGTGCACAATATAGTTCCTTTTACTGAGCATAGTGCATATGATTCGATGAATTAAGCAGGTTATCCTTTTATTTTTTCAGAATTTTGTATTAAAATGCAGGAAAAGATTCATTGCAAAAAGGGTAAAGTGTTAAACTTATCCTTTTTTGATAAAAGCATTTTCTGTTCTGTTTATATATGACATGTGCTGGTTGGGGCTCTTAAGTAGTTGTGAGTTGTGATGCTGCTGGCGATTCACTGAAACTTAAATGGCGTGAACTGAAAAGGCGTGCACTACTCTAAAAGTGCTAAAGTGTAATCTTCACGTAAGATCTATTTTGAAAAGTGATAAAACCACTAATATAATGAATATTGCTCATACATTTCTTTGCCCACGTTACTAATATCGCGGTGGGGTCATTGCGTTCATTTTATACAACATCCTAATAATAATGTACCTGTACGTGATAATTTGCACCTGTTTGTTCAGGTCCAGTTTCTTTTAGACGTGGGTTTGATGTTTATCTCACGTCGAAAGCATTTTTGCACGTTGTTGGTAACTAAGTTTACCTGTAGGCGCTTCACCGCGACCTTGCGCCTCGGCCTTCTGTCATTTGTGTCTATAATACTTGCAGCATGTTCAATATTCGTTTTTCCTCAAGTGTTAATTATATTTTTTATCTTTTCGAGTTAAATTACTTTTTCCCGTGAACTCTTTATACATAAAACTAATAACTTTTCTCATTTCGCAACGCAAGCAACATGCGTCTTTGGCTTTAAATTGACTAATTGATAGCACACGAACAAATGTAGAACAAAAAAAACTGGAATTGGTACTCGTGTTATAGAAAGCGGTTACCACGATGCCCAGTGGTTGTTACCGCAGCAGGCAGCAGTAATAAGCCTGTTGCAGACGAAAGCCTCGATTGAACGGATCTCCGAGGAATTTAAATTGAACACCAAGTGCTTGATTCCTTACGATAAGAAATGAAGCGCGGAGTTGCCATAATTTGTGGTTAGCGGTAGTGATTACTGAAAAAGTCAGTGACCAGATCATTGATTAAACAACGATTTGGCAGAAAGTGAGGCGAATTATCTTCAAATTGAATAATATTTATAAAAATTTTAATAAGGTAAACCTATAATTTTTTTTTTGTTTCAGGTAATTTTCAATCAAGATGCAGTTCTACTAAAATTCATCCAATTACTTAAATTACTACTCCTACCTATAGCATCTATATTTCTACCTACGCTGCATGGGCTATGTACCTCCCAAACCCGAAACACAAGAACGGGTTTGTTAACGTTAATCGGTGGTAATATTTCCCCTGAACTCCTGTTCAGCTATCACGTATTATCTTAAATCTGCGTCAGTTATTAACATTCAACAACACTTATTGTTATTGAAATTCTGATTCGATTGCATTTTCCTTATCCACAATGCAGAGTTGACGGTCGGACACGGTTATTTTCAAATTACATCTTTTTCCTATTACATACGTATAATATTATAGTATACTTCATTAATTAATATATTATTATATAATTAATAGATACAATACAGGAAACTGTTTTTGTTATAGGTATATATTTGTCATATATTATCGTCAACGGTTGCTAATTATATTTATAATTAGTTAGCGTGTTATTGCGAATATAACGAATATTATATTATTACTTAACATATTTATGTTAAAGTTGTAGGGCGCTTATTAACTTTTTAACTTGACTGACTTTTTCTTCTGTAAAATATGCCCCGGACGTTAGGAGTCCGTACAGAAAAAATCTAATAGACAAACATTGAACAAATAAATAAATAAATAACGCTTCACACTCACAGCCCCACACTAGGATTTCCTGTGTCGTGGGTGCCGTGGCCACATATAAACACAAATACACAAACACCCAAACCAGTAAGAGAAATCTAAATTCATCATTCAAATTTCTGCCCCGCCGGGGATCGAACCCGGGGCCTTTAGAATGGTGGACAGGCGTGGTAGCCACTACACCACACAATAATAAAGCTCTTCCAGTTTTTTTCAGTTTACAGAATAATTAGCTATATATTTTATTCTATAAATGTAGATTCATGAGAGATTTTTAAAGCTTCCCTTTTTGTTTATCTCAAATTGTTTGTAGGTGAATTGGATGTATGGAAAACTCGGAAAACACCGGGACACGACGACCGCTGGCAAAGTGCCTGCTCATCTCGTGATGTCAGCGTTACTTTGTTGTTCGCGGTCAGCGGCTGATTTCATTCCGATAGTGAAGTCATTGCCGCTAACTCGGCGTCTCATCCTCACGTGCCTACGTAACGCGATAATGCAACTAATCGATCGCTTCTGTCGATGACCGTATGTTTTAATTACCTATTAACAAGGCAGTACTCAAGGTACATATTAATTGACTTAGCGATTGAACATTAACAGTGACGGGCACGAGTAAATGTTGCCTGATTCATGAACATTGCGGTAAAAGTAGAATCCGCACTTGAAGATCTTAGGAAGATAAGGCAAACACTGGATTAACACTGATACACGTCTAAGTACTCGTTGGCGTGGGTGGGTGTAATGTAAACCAACTTTATTTCACTTTATTTCCCACAAAAGTTTTCCACGATCTCAGCGTAAAATATTGCTATAATAGGATATGACACCTTAATAAATAACGACGTAGCCGTTCCCGAAACAAGAGACGAAATAATGCCTGACGACTACTAAGGGGACTTCTATGTTTGTAAATCGTGAATAGTTAGTAGTTTGTGATAATTGGCGGGTTTCGTGTAGGTACCTATACGAAAATATTGGAAGACTTTAAAGGTCCATTGACTATCGCCAGTAAGTTCTAAACTCGGAAATAATTATTTCACATTCAACAAGAACACATCGTTTCCAGATTAGTTATCTACGGAAGTAACAAATCAAAATTGTTGAGTCCTACATAATCATTTGCTAATTTTAAAAACATTATAGTACTTAAATTTTCCAAAGTCAAGTTTTAAATAGGTTACCAAGATTTGGGATAACCAAGGGTAGACGGTTTCGTGTGGGTGGATGATAAATGAGATGCTAAAGCCACTATATTTTAATTAATGGACGCTCCTTTGCACACAGACATTGGTTAATTGTTTAAAATACAATAAAGCTTGGAAATGTTCGTTCATCCTTTTAAGTCAAGACTAATAAAATAAACGTATAAATTGTAAGTTACTATAACTATTGTTACCTTTGGTGGAATTACGGCATAAGATAACCTGTTTCTTTAAGAAAATTGTAATGAAAAAAGTAATTAAAAGACACTGTGAAATCACCCGTTTTATTCCAGGGATTTTTCAGGCAGAGATCGCAGATTATTCTCGTCATAATGTCTTGTATTTATGGAATCTACAAAGTCTTATAACACGTATCCGTACGTAAACCATCAGTTAGCGCCTGGCGTGCGCTCTGACATGGCTAACAAAACCAAACTTTGATTTCAAATAAAACACTATAGCTCCCCATCTTGGTTATACGAGTATGTGTAGTTGTAGTAGGCTTAGGACGACATTTGCGGTGGCGTTTAGCATCAAGGCCATCTGATACTGATAACTGCCTTAATTGGTTTTCTATTTGCGCATATACAGACGCTTCTGCGAGAGCGTAGTGCTGTGCCAATTACGCAGTTACGCACTGCTCTATAACTTGCTCTCTTCGTAGCGCGACGTTTGTAAAGACGCCGACCGCAAGATTCCATCTAAGAGGGACAGATCTGATACTTCTTGTATTCACTAACTGTACTTGTGGCTTTCGGCTTTAAAGGCTCAACCTCATCAGATTCCTACTTAAAAAGTTATAAACACGCCGCAGACGTTATTTTGGAAGGATATCTTTACCAAAAAAACACCAAACCAAAAAGACAACCTATTATATAAATCAGTATATAAAAACATAATGGGACAAGGTCATCCTTCAATATTTACTCTATAAGATTAACACAATACGATCTTCATTAGCAAAGCGAGCTGTAACCTATTAATAACCAAGTCCTCACTGGGACCCGAGTCTGTTATTACAATCGTCTTGTAATTGAGTTGTAATCGTCTGTCGCCAGTCTGGCATCTTAATATGTATTTAATTTTGACTGTTTTGGTAATCTACTCAATAAAAGTTTTTAATATAGTATAATACTTATATTGGATGGAAGACCGCTGGTACCATCTCATACATACTTCGTTCTACATCCTAGATCATAAATGAATATAATATTTAGTAATTGAATTATTCTTATGAATTAAATAAAATTATAATTAATATCATTATAATACGTACTCATACTACAATTAAACACGAGTAGCTTTACATAATAATTGTTGGCATGCTTAATGCAGCAAGATAATTGAATAAATTTGCCTCAAGGCTACGGAATCTCGTATCCGCCATTGCCTACACACGACGTGTGACGTCATACATTTTATTATTCTGTAATTTTAATCATGACGTTTCAACTGTAATAGTTGAAACATCCATGACGTCAGTAACGGAGTAACCACACTTTTATGGTATTTATTTAAGTCTAGTTAACTGATGCAAAAGGTTAACGAACCTATAGTCACAGAAGAATTGCAAAAATAAAAACAATTTAGTTTCCGTATACTATATATCAATTCTACGAGTATATGAATCGGTAGTGTATTATGTTGACAGATCAGCAACAGACGCAAATATCTTGCCAAGATCCTGTTTGCGCATCGGGGTCACTGACTCCGACACGGGCTCAGATTGTTTATCTAGTCGGGATTTAAACTGTTCCGAATAGCTCCATTTACTACTTCCCCGCAATGATCCTGGCGGGTCAAGCTAAATACAACAATAAATCTTTTCATCGTGTTAAATTAGTATTTGTAGTTTGGTGAAGACAGTAACAATTTTATTTGTGAATTACAAATATATTATAGGTACATATTCCTTTCAAATATATTACTTCTTTTCTCTGCTTTTCTGTTAGTGAACGCATAATCCTCGACTTTGTTTCGGTGCCACTGGGTTGGACGTGGGGTCGACGAAGGCGTGAGTGATGGTACTGTGGCTTGGCAACCGTGACTCATAGTCATAGTTCCCACTCGCCGTCCTCGACGACGGCGTCGGCGTCGCCGCGTCGGTGGGTTCCCCGACGCATACAATATTAGCAATATTACGTCCTACTCAAGGCCGAGTGAGTTGCTTAACTTTGACGTCACCGTGCCAATGTAGAATCATTAAGGATATTGCCGAAACATTATACACTACACATTAGATTCTTGGATTTATGTTTCTTAATTATACTTTACAGAAATAATTATTGTTTGTTAAGTTTCACCCTTCATTACTTTGCGGGAAAGATGACAAAAATTTTGGGCATTTGTGAACAAAAAATTTAATTAATTTAACTGTGTTTGTAGGGTTTCATACAAAATCTCCGTGGGAACACGAAATGTTCTTGTCCATATTATGTAAAGTCATGAAATACAGTACGCGTCTGTCGTGGCCATGTGTGGCGACATGCGACACCGGCCGCATCTGCCGCATGTGGTGCCTCAGCCGCCTGCCGCCCGGCCTCGCTCCGATAACCTCCCCCGGACAACGGATCGCTTTCATAGGAGTTCAATCTTTGGGGATTTGAGATAAACACTGAGACTCGCTATCCGAAATCAAATTGAAAACAATTATTTTAAATCTAAGAAATAGACATTTCGAATTAAGTTGGGCTCCACCCAATTTTGGACAGTCCCGAAGATGGTAGGGTAAAATCATTAATGATGCTCATATGGTACTTCTGTTCTATAATAAAAATTGGATTGATTAGTAATTTGTTTTATAAAAGAATTCTTGCGACAGTGATATCTTGTTCATCCACCAAACTCGTATACTTAATTTATTTTAGCTAAACTAGTAAAAATTCAACACTCCTAGGTTTACTATGTGTATGATATGGTAGTTGGGTATGATTAGCTACCGTTTAGTGAGTAATTTTGACAGAATATTTAAAAGCATATCTTGCATCATTTTCTGATGACCTATTTGCTCTGCATTAGGCATTTGTGATACTTTATACAGGTCGAGCGTGTTCCGATGTAGATCTGTCATCGTAATCCGAGAATCCGGTATACGGTCCACATAAAGCATAATTTATGTGTGCCCGCTCCATCCTCATGGCGTCGTAAACAGTAGGAATGAGGCCGGAGAGCCTGTGTCGAAACGAGAGGCCGTTCTGAGCTCCTAGCAACGCGCAACGCAACGCACAACGCTTGCTGCGAATAGCTCATAGATTTCTTTGTAGTCGTAGATGGTTGCTCGTTGTGAACTATCTGGCCTACATTTTTTATTTTACAATTAATGTTTCCTCATTTCCTTATTGCTGCAAGTAATATATATACTAGTCATTACAAGAAAATTTATAGTCCGATTCTTTTATAGTCATTATGAAGACATCCTAACGCAATTTTAACGTACCCATCCAATTAAATTCTGTAGTCGTTTATGATAAAAAATTGTTAACCAGTGAGTATCAAATTTACAACATACTTAGTAGATTTAGAGCAAAATGCGTAACTTATTTCAGCTATCGTATACGGATGGTATGAGTTGATTTGCATTTAATCTAACGTCGTCGTGTCACGTGTTGCAGTTTAATATCCCGTCAATTCCTTTCGAAATTATGTTATGCTGATATTCTGAATATTGCGCGGCGACAGCGACTCGATAATGTGTGGTGCTGCGAAGATTTGATATAACTGCCAACATCTGGCAAAGATTGGATTGTACTAGCGACCGACCGAAGCTACTTTTTACAATTGAAATGCGAAATCCAATTTGGCTTCTATATTTTCAATTTCGGCTGAAACTGGTGAATGTTATGAAAATGACTTTTATGCTGCTTAAGGAAAGCGTTGTCGTCAACATTGGTATTATTTTGTTATAATTGTTAAGCTTTCAGATAGTATTCTTATCTGTAATCAAGCATTACGAAGGAGCATTGTTCTCTAAAATGAAATAAATTAATTACCTAATCAGTCATTATTATACGATGAAAAGGAGTTTTCTATGGAGAAGGAAGTTTATTATTGGCATAACTAGTATTGTCTAGAGATACGATGGCATAAGAACATTATGGGGTAGGCATTGTACACACCACCTCACCCTCCCTACGGCTATGAGGTTTATGTTTGGCCTTCAGCCTTTGTCAACACATAATATTACGAGTGTATTGTGTGATATATGATATGATGTAGGAAATAGACAATAGGAAAACAGTTTGTATTCACGTAAACGCAACTAAGTCATTGCTACACTAACTACGATACTTCAATATCCCAGCGGAATATGATGTGGCCAACGTCACGCACTCCACTGAGCCAAGACAGGCATGACCAGATTGACCAGTGCCTACAGCATCTGTATAATAACACAGAATCACAATAACAATCAAATTCAATACAATTACACAACAAAAGTACAATAAGGAAGCAATTGTTCCGATAACCTAGTAAATGCGGTGCTCGGAAAGGGCCGAATAACCCAATATTTATCGAGGCCCGATATTTTATAGCGACGCGGCGACAGGAAACGCGTGCTGCCTTAGTATCGAGGACACGGGGCTAATCACAGAACAAAGAGGTACTTCCATTTACCGTGGCGCTAATAGACTCGGGGTACAAGCTTTTGAATAGGCAACTAAAGTGGGCGAGTAAAGATTTACCGTGTTTTTAGTTATTTACAGTGTTTTAAATTTTACCCGTTAATTTTAATGGTCTGACAGTCTTAGTTGAGGGACACTCAAAGTTTATCACGTACCTATATGCTAAACAATAAAGACAATGCGTAGGGTGAAATGTCTGTACTTATCAAGAAAATCTAGATATAGCTCGTCGGGCGGAGTGAGTTAATGTTAATAGAGCATGGTCGTAAGGTATGATGACGCGTCGCCTGACCTTTAGCGAAGGCGGCGGACCACCGCGTCATGAGGTCGTGTCACGTCACCAACGCTCGCTCATCAATGATGCCCTTAAAATAGCTCTTAATAGATTCTGGTGAAAGTACCTACATTGCAATAAATTGCTTTTATCATTTAATGATTAATTTTTGGTGTTTTTATAACCGCGCGGCACAGCGCATGTACTACTACTACCAACCAAGTCACCTGAGTTGCAATTATAAAATATTTTAGTAAGTAATTATTTGATAATCTTTGTGGCAATTTTTTTTTTATAATTCTATTATTATAACAAGTTTTGGATTGTAAGGCGAGTAACTGCTGACATTTCGCGGTGGTGGCGACGCGCGGGGTTCGTTCCCTGACGTCACGGTTCATTCATGCTTCATGCCGACCGTTGTTTACGCATAGATTACACTCCATATGCAAACACCGTCTTCCATACTTACACGTACAGTAATTCACGCGACGACGACAACGTATCGACCGTCATCGCGCTATGAGATTGTCACACGTTCAACTATTGAGAAATGTTCGAGCATGCATCTACAGTAGGTAGCACTGTTGCATAAAACACACCTCTCTGGGACTATTGATATGTTGAAGCAAAGGCTTGGCTTGGCAGATTCTTTTTCAAAACTTTGATAATTCTCGGAAGAGATAAAAAAAATATATGATTAGCAGATTCACAATACTTCCAAATTTAAAGATGATATCTGCTCAAAGTTTCATAACAGAACTATGAAAGTATGAATCATATAAGAGATTCACAGTGGTCGTTAATAACAGATGATAGCATATTGATTATCATTTATCATATCGACGTCATTTGACACTGTTGTTCAGCTATTTATCAGACTGCAATTGGATCACGTTGTCAGCTATCACAACCAACAGTGTGACCTATTTCCCACTAACTATCATTGAATTTTAATGTCCTCAATCGTCAAATTCTCGAGCCGACTGCGCGTTAGACCTCGTTATGTAGGTAATCTGGATTATGCATTTTAAATGTCCGCCGATTTAATACCTATGGGTGAAGTCTCGATAAATTCAGGTCAATTTCATTTCAGTATGTTACCTTTAAACTTTAAACGTTAGAGTTTACGATGAATTATGAAGTTTATGATGAAAAACATCACGCTCGTATACTCCGGTACCACTCCCTGGATGACCATGGTAACTCATCCAGACTCATTCAAACTCACTTGACATACTGTGTGTTGATTGTGTCGATTTCGCATGTTTTCTGTGGATCTGTCCTTGCTCGCGATAAAATTATTAACAAAGGTAAGTTGTATTTTAGATCATTCCAATGAGTGGCACTCGAAAACCAACTCTAGCAAACTCTTTGCAAAAGCTTAATTTGAGTTACCTATAGTAATTTAGTGGAACAGACGCCTTTCATTAAAGGCACATCTGGGGTCTGGGTGTGTATTCCGTCAACTATTAAAGTTACTTCCTCGTTGCTCATTCGCAAACCGTCTAATTCTGAGGGACCGCAAGCGTTGATCCGCAAACTGTCCACATGCCTGCCGACTTCATGCGCCGCGCCACTTGACCCCGCCGTTCCGACATTTAGTGCCGACTGCCGAGTACCTCCACGTCCCCACACGCCCGCCGCATTGAAGCATCGACTACTTATGACAGACACATACTGACGACACACTCCCTCTTCTCGTCTGTAGTGTCTATCACACTAAAAAAGTTATTAATTTTATCTAAAAGCATACAAACTCTAATTCTGTAACAACAATTACGTATCGTGTTGCCGTCCGTGTGCACCTCCATTACCTAACCAGAGAGGCATTAGAGCCCTTCACTGCATTTGACTATCGAATTAGGTACTAAATGTCGAAGAGACTTGGAGAAAGTGCACATAAATTAGTACAAAGTGTACAAACCTACGATGCTAGCATGGAAACTGTTACCACATGTGTAATGTAGTGTTCTGAATGTGATGTCAGTAAATTATAAGGATGTCTCACTCGCATTAAATACAAAAGAAACGCTTGAAGTGACGTTTTATTACTAACCCCTAAGAGTAAATACTAACACACTACGATATACCTATTTATTATCGTTGATTGTTAAATATCTACAGAACTTGTACTTGTAAGGTTGACTGACAGAAGACGAAGATTTATATTATACTAGTACTGAAATCTGATCGATTTCTGCAGACGACAATTATTCTTGTTTGATTTGTAGTGATAATTGATTCGCAGGGAGGAGGTGCGCAAGCACGCGGTGCGGTGGAACGCGAACTTCACGTTCGTGTGCAAGATGTGCGCCAACGCGAACACGGGCGTGCTCGAGCCGGCGCTCATGCGCGTCTCCGTGCGCAAGGAGTGCAAGGGTGAGCGAATCCATCTAATACATTCAACTTAGCCAATAAACTGGTGGGCTATCTGTGGGTTTTTCTTCCGAATTTACCACACCGCCTGAAATTGTGGCATTCCTCTGCGGTTCAATTCAAACGTTCATTCGTGTCACGTACCTTCGTCTAAATTGTGGAACGATCTATCTGAACAGGGCAAAACCCGACAGACTATGAAATGAGATTCTTCAAAATGCGCTAACTCTGCGTAAAAAATTAACTGTTAGGATAATGCAGTTTGAAGTTTGAAACTAAGTTGAAGATGCCCGTGTGGAATGTAAATTCCTTTCTAAGTGTTTCGTTGTGTCTGCGGAAGGATATTTATTAGAGCAATGAACTAGTAAATCGTCAACGCTTAGTCGGCCGCGTTGTTAGTTTGAATAGTTAGGGCGAAGTTGGAAGTTCGCCGTTGGAAACTGGTGGTAAGATTCCACACTTACAACAAGTTAAAAGTTTAACGAGCCATGAGACAGTTTGCCTTCCATTGCGAAATTTCAGACGCTGATAGCGTAATATTTCCTTCTTAAAACTAAAAGTTTTCTTTTAAGATACATTTTGTAATGTAAAGAAATGATTGGTATATTTGATAATATTTATGTAATATTGTACTTATGAGGCGACCAGCTCAAGTTTTTGGGGTAAACTTATAAAAGCATTTATGTATAACCTCAGATGTCTATGGGCTTCAATCATGGACCAGATACAGAAAGGACGGGAGTAAGGTACTGTTACCGTCAACCTTAACCCTACGTTTAATGACAGATGTTAAACATGTTTGCAGGCGGTCGTTCGTACCAGAAGCTGGGCTTCTGCGACGTGAACCTGGCGGAGCTGGCCGGCGCGGGCGAGACGACGCGCCGCTGCCTGCTCGAGGGCTACGACTCGCGGCGGCGGCAGGACAACTCCGTGCTCAAGCTTCGCATCAAGATGAGCATGATCTCCGGCGATCCCCTGTTCAAAGTGTGAGTTTTGTCACGGTCCATATAAGAGATGGTGAAATGTTAAAAATGCATCCGGCCGAAGTTTTGTATAAGTAAATGTTTCTGTGACGAATGTGGACCATATGTGACGTATATATTGTGAGAGAAATCAGATAATATCGTGAATGAATCTGTACAATATTTATATGTATATAAGGCCCTAAGCCTTTAGCGAACAATGGACACTCAAAAGTTGTACAAAGATTTTTTTGTTTGAATTTATCTCCCAAAGTTCCCAAACATACCCGGTGACAAGTGAGGATGTATCATAATATAAGGAACGGCCAGGTGCATTCGGTACGATTCTATGTTATGTATCAATGTTGAATAAGGTGGTTGTTGCGGTAATTGCAGTCCGGAGCGCAAGCAGGAGGCGGCGGAGAGCAAGGCGGGCGGCGACAGCGGCTCGGAGAGCGCGTCGGCGCCCGACGACGACTGCGCCTCCTCCACCGCCAGCTCGGGCTTCGGCTCGCTCACCAAGAAGAAGAACTTCGGTTAATATTCCCTATATTTTCTTCCTACTGCACGAGTACACGCCCCATAGATAAGCTTTCTTTCTGCTTTCTGTGTTTTCTGTCGAGTGGCTAAAAAGAGATTCTTTATAGAAGGCATTAGAAGGTTACATTTTTATGCCAGCGGCATACGATCACCTGTAGAATTGGTGCGTTTGATTGACAATTCTTAGACATTTTTGATTAATATTACGCTTTTACATGCGTGATGTTTTAGAACTAATTGTGAATGGAGTGAACATCCCTTTTGTGTGTTGGTTTCCAGAAAATACTTTAGTCCCGCAGCCGCTGTCGTCGTTGCCGTCGTGCGAGCTGCCGTCGCCGGACTCGGACGAGCCGCCGCTCGCCACTAGCCT